>JASCZW010000120.1:0-302401 GCA_034211315.2 Aedes japonicus
TTCCATAATTTTAATTTATTTTGTTGGTTTTTCAATTATTTAATTTATTTCATATATTTTATTCATAAGAAACATAAGAAATTTATTCCATTGATTGATCTTATTTATTTAATATTTCTTATGTATTAAATTTATCTCGGGTCATTTCCTTTATTTTGTTTTATTTATTTAATTTTATTTATTTGCTTAATTTAATTGAATTTATTTACTTAATTAATAACTTAATATTAATTTATTTATATAGATTATGTTTATGACATTCGATCTGTTTTTTTTAAACCGTGCGTAGCGTAGTTGCTACTCCGTTACTGATCAGAACTGTAATTGAACAGAGAACCACATAGATGGAGCTTGGGAGTAGCTTTACATCTTCAATGTACAAGTTCACTAATTCAATCTATTTATAGATCAATACCGGCGCCGGCCACGTCCTCACGGTCTTTGGGGAGCGGGGAAGGATTAGTTTGACAATCGTTGGTGCGGGGAAGGATTAGTTTGACAATCGTTGGTTAGAGACCGTGTTTACCTCTGCGTCTCCACAATTGTCAAGGGAAGGATAGTTTTTGTGTTAGTGAGGCAGGTTATTTTTAGATCATGGATTCACTGTGGTAAGTGATGCGATCAATGAAAGCGCTGTAGACTGCTTTTTATTCTAAATTTAGTGGTGATAGAAAGAGGCAAGTGACAAATTACAAGGAAGGGGACGGGCCTGGGATTGAACTCCCGACCATCTGCTCAGTAAGCAGAACGGATAACCACTGAGCTATCCAGCCACGTCTGTCTATGACATTCGTTCTGTTTGTTAGATAATTAACGTTTTTTTGTTCATATTTTATTTATTATATTTGTTTAATTTTTTTACAATGTTCGTTCTCAGATATATATTTGTTGTTTGATTTATTTATTTTATTCACTAGTTTTCCTTTTTTTTTTTTGTTAAGTTTATTCATTTAATATTTTCATAGATCTGATGTTTTTCATCTTATTTATTTTGTTGTGTATTTCAATGTTTGATTTTTTTCTTCATTTTATTGGTTGTTTTTATTTTTATATCCTATATATTTTCTATATTTTATTTAGTTTATGTCTATTTCTTTATTTATTTTGTTTATTTTATCAGTTTATTCATATTAAACTTTCAATAGTTCTATATCTCTTAATAGAATAGTTAGCATATTTGATATTTTCATTTCATTTTGCATGGCAATTCACGACGGTCAGATTTCACTTCAACCTAACTCTTTGTTTTTATTTTCGAAATAATAAGCTTTTGGCTGGCTCATCTTTCATCCCTGTAACCTTTTTTTGTGGGCTTGAAATTTACTAATTCTGTATTGAAATCCATTTTAGAATTTAAAAAAAAAATGACGCAAAGAGGGAAAATATATTTTTTCCTGCATCTCTTCCAATTAAAAAAAATAATTACAAACGCTTTCTGGATTTAAAGTTAAAAATAATTTAAGTTGAGGTTATGTACGCCAAAAACTTTAAACCGCTGCACCTAGAAAGTTCAAAGTACTTTCTCACCGCCAGGGATTAGAACTCTGATATTTTCAAAAACTAATTGTTTAAATAATGTTTCAGTCGTTTATAACGAAGAAAAGGGTAAAAATTTGACACTTGTTTGTTTCTACAAACATTTTTTGATAGATTTTAATAATCATAAACATTTGCGAGTTTTAACTCATTGACCACAACCTATATAATGAAACATGTTTTGTGTGTTTCAGATGAATAGTTTAAGCTGGAACGTGATTACCGCAAAAAAAGAAATTTCCGGAGGACCTCCACAAAATGCCTGCCACTGCCGCCATTTTGTGAAATTTTGAAATAAAAACAATTAAATAATTGAGTTTAAACATGTATTTCAATAAAGAAATAAAAAGCACTATGTCGTCGCATTGTTTTCTGTTGAAGAATCAATACCAAAATATGACCATTTTTCGGGGCTCTAAATGAGGTGCCCCCCTTAACCACAGCGAAGTGATTTGGCTTTCAGTTTCAATATTGAAGAAATGAGATAGATTTTTTTCATAATTTATATTATTATCATTTACAAAATTTTCATATTATGTCGATAACAACAATATGGAAGAGAGCCTGACAGTAGTTTTAAAAAAATCGATCCTTCCAAATTTAACCAATCCGAAAGGGTTAATAAGGTTACCTTGCGAAACGATAACTCATCCCCATACGACCATAACATCTCCAACTAGAGAACCTTTATAGATGGACGTTGATTCCACAGCCGAAGAAGTACGCCATTCACATAATCCTCATACTCCAACAATGATGAAGCCATGCAAACCCCGGTCGAAGGCCTGCGGGGTGAAAATTTCTTTTATTGTGTTTGACCTCTGCACATACATCACATTCAGTAGAAAGCAAAAATAACCTATACCTCAGCGAGAAATGGGAAAAGGAAAGAGGAAAAAAGCGAGCAATGAATATTTATGATTTATGGTGAGAATCCAAGGAGCCTACTATGTCGTCGTCGTCATCGTCTCGAACCGAGCAAACTGATAATGGGATCGTGCCGGTGGATGATGCAGTGTCTCTAAACAATAGTGATAGCGCAAACAGTCGCAGGTCGCAGCATGCCATGGGGTGAATTTTGAACTACTTTCGTACCCCCCCTCTCACCAATCACATCCAGCAACCTGCGGGAGACGAGCAATTTAATGAAGAGTGACATCTAGCGATATTTATCTCCCAGCTAGCATTTTCGTCTCTTCTCGAGTCTTCTCATAGTGCAGCACTAACTTGCAGTGGCATGGAAAGGTAATTAACCGACGACGTCTGAAAATCTTAAAGTGCTCACGCAAAATTCACTTTCTGCGTTTCCAACGTTTATTCAGCTTCCTCCGATGGGGGGTTAAGGTCGTTAGGCGTCGCCATCTTAATTCGATTCATGCCGTTGCGTTCGAGACGACCAGATGGGGGGGTTTCACTTTCGTTTGGAGCAACAGAAGGCAAAACGAGTGAAAAATCTCGCACGCCACTTAATTTGCGAGTAGCGCGCGCGCCTGGCCTGCTGCGATTGTTTTCCGGCTCAAAACAAGTTCGGTAGAGGTTAGGGCATTGTTTTCGTTCGGTTCGGACATGAAATTTCTCCGGCCGTGTTCGGAGGGGGTGCTCTATTGTTTTCTCGCTTCGGAACCGGTGCTGCTTTATTACGGATATTTTCGCGAAACGAAAACACGCGCCACGGCCGAGACTGAAGCCGTTAAAGAGATGGCAGAGTGGCGACGACATTCGTCGTCGTCTTCGGCGACGCGGAGTTCGTTAAAAGACGAGGTGAGTGCTTCTATTATCGTGATTATTGTGTGCAGGTGGATTATGAACCTGGTGTTGGCGGTTGGTTTATGGGCGATGAAGAATAATAAAAAAAAACGAAAAGGTGAGATATGTCAGTGACATATCTGCAAAGTCGACGTAGGACTGCTTGTTGATGTGGAGGAATTGTAATAGAATTAATAAATATCTACTATATTTTGTTCAGTCTAAAGACTCATCAAACCATCTGTTATTAGTTTTAGTTTTCCACGAAAATTAATATAGTCAACTCTTTATAACTTTTGAAGTGGCCCTAAAACGGGCCGTTTGGTATTCAGTTATTCGCTGTTCCTGGAATGATCCGAGTAGATTGTCGAGTACCGGTAATTGTCGAGTACCAGATGATGATTTGGTAGACAGTCGAATGGGTGGTCGTTGTTGTTGGTTCTGTTCCATGGAAGACAAGCATATAATATTAGTCTTTAGGTGTTTTAGGAGCGTTAATATTGTGTATGAGAATCTTGAATTCAACTCTTTAGAACTCTTCAAGTGGCCCTGAAAAGGGCCGTTTGGTATTTTGTCGTTTGTTGTTTATGGTCCGAGTAGTACAGACAATGGTCCAGTGCTAGGTGATGGTTGGTTGTCGAATGGGTCGATGTTGTCATTCCAGTTCATGTTCCACAATATCTGCTACCTGTTGATTTAATGGTTCGGGTGCTTCGAATGCGAGTACAGACAACATGGGTCTATGATACGAAAAATATGAACAATAACGTCTGCACTCTACGCCGATATTTTTAACAAACGTTAAATCTATACAAGAACCACCAAGTGTGGTTGCTTCATTCCGAAGGTTTGCTAAAGTAAATTTTAAATGTTTTCGCATAAAATCTAGAAAATCTATGTTTTCATGTTTGGAAACGTCAATGTTAAAGTCTCCGGTCAACACAACTGGCGTATCTTGCGCAGCATACCTGAACAACTTGCGAATCAAGAACAATTTTAAATTCTTGGTAGTTGTTCCTGGTGAAATGTACACCACAACCAGCAGAACTTTAGTGTCTGATATCTTAGCTGCACAAATGTCCTCAACGTTATCGACAACGCAGAACATCTCGTCATGATGTTCACTGAGCTGTTGGATCTTGTGGGTAGCAGCCATAGTGGTAGCCTTGTCCTGCTGATATATTGCTACACCACCTGCTCTCAAGTTGCAGCGTTTGAACTGAACGATGCAGTGGTAGCCTTCAATATCGACTAAGGAGTCATTGTCTAGCCAAGTCTTACTCAGTGCGAAGAATTCCACGCTTGTCAAAATCCGATCTGAGGCGATATCCATCACGTGAGCGTTCAAACTTTGAACATTGATGCTCATCAACGAGGTGGCAGAACCCTTGCTTTCCAAAACTTGGGATGGTTTATCCCCAAGTGTTTGTAATCGATGGTTTTCTAGACGCTGCAGCTCGTTCCTGAGGTCTACCATCTTAGGTGAGTTGCTACCTGTAGCATGATCGAGCTTAAAGGCATTGGTTGGGTTTGTTAAATACAGCCCCTGGATTGACTGAACACGTGACAATCCAACATACACTAACTGCTGGGTACCGAGAGCTGCTGCTGCCAAAGCTGGGTACTGCCTAGCCGGGTGCTGCCTAGCGGGATATTGCCACCGCCAACTTCTCCCACCGGGAGATCCGCGCAGCTCCAATGCTGCCGAAAGAATGAGGCATTAGTTCAAAAATGGGTCTTTCATAAGCTCCAAGCTACTCGCTGATCTCGTTGTCCGCTCTGCTGTTTGCTGACTGGTTAATACGCTGATGTGGTATTTTGGTGCGAGTGTGATATTCTTCATTTCCCGCTCATTTCTTCTACTGGTGATTCATATCGAAATGAATATGAAAACAATTTATATGTATATATGATAATTAATATGTATATAATTTTGTTAAATATTCTAATAATAATAAGAATTATTGTTATTATTTTAATAATAATGAAAATTATTATTAGAAGAGTTTATATCAGTAAAGATATTATCTTTCAAATGTCTTTACACATAGCTAGAATATCATGAGAATTTAATTTATTTCTTCTATATCCTGTTTCTTCTCTACAATAAATTAAATAAACTCTTTAGTTGGGAAAATTGTGTTGAAAAGGACCCTTTTTATTAATTGTCGGGGAGAGGGGGGGGGGTCTTCTCGAGTAGCAAGATGGACTGAATTTTCTCCGGCCTCTTGGAGTAATGTCATGTTGATGTAACGCCATGTAGTGAAAATGTCGATTAGATCAAGATAAAATATTAATTTAACAAACTCTTTTATTGAGAAAATTGTTTTGGTCGCCCAGAAAGAACAGGTTGTATTAATTATCGGGGGGAACATAGGGATCAAATTGGCCTCTCGGTCTTCTCAAGTAGCAGGATGGCCTGAATGATTGGCAGGTAACCACCCTGTGAAATTTTCAGAACAGAGAAAATCGGGATTTACATATAGATAAGCAGCATCATCTTCGGCCACTTTATCCGCTCTTGAAGTAACGCGAAGTAACATTACAACCATGCGTTGTAATAAAAATGTCGATTATCTTATGATAAAATAATATTTTAACAAACTCTTTAATTGGTAACATTGTTTTGTTCGCCCTGAAAAGGACGGGTTTTTATTTAATTGTCGCGGGGCAACATGGTACACGTTCGAAATGTGCTTCTCGGTCTTCTCAAGTAGCAAGATGGCCTGAATTTTCTCTGGCCTCTTGAAGTAACACCATGTTGAAGTAACGCCATGTAGTGAAAATGTCGATTTGCATATTGTTTTGGTCACCCTGAAAAAAACGGGTTGTATTAATTGTCGGGGGAACATGGTACGCGATCAAATTTGCTTCTCGGTCTTCTCAAGTAGCATGACGGCCTGAATAATTGGTAGGAAACCACCCTAAGAAATTGTCAGAACAGAGAAAATTAGGATTTACATATAGATTGACGCGGCTCGGCCATTTTATCCGGGCTCTTCAAGTTACGCCATGTTGAGACGGTGCGTTGTAATGCTATTTTCACTACTCGATTAGCTCATAAGATATTAATAAAACAAACTCTTTAATTTGGCAAATTGAAAAGGGCGGGTTTCATCAATTGTCAGGGGAACGCGATCGAAATTTGTATGTATGGCCTGAATATATGACAGGAATCCACTGTATGTACTGCCATCGTCAGCTGCTTTTTAAGTCACGACCACTTGGTTTAGGGGAATGGATGTGGGTCGAGACGTCATTCGTGTCATGTCTCGCCTCATGTCCAATCATTATTCTTTGAACGCTCATTTATACCGGTTTGGGCTGAGGGACAGCAATCTCTGTGAGTGTGGACAAGGCTATCAGGACGCAGATCACGTCATTTGGTCTTGTGCTGAACATCGTGGAGTCAGATCGGGGCTCTATGATTCCCTTCGGGCTCGAGGTAGACAACCCAATGTGCCAATTCGAGATATTTTGTCTGTACGTGTTTGGGAGTACATGAAACTCATTTATGTGTTTTTGACTAACATTAGCTTTAGATTGTAGTTAGTTTAAGTTTTTTCTGTGTGTTTTTTTCTTTTTCAAAAAATGTTCAAGTCAAAGAAGACCATAAGTTGTATAGTTATGTGTTTCAATAATTTAGAATTTAAATATAATGTGTTATGTAAATCATACTTTAAATTTCCACCCTCTTTCCCATCCGTAATTTGTAATCCCTATTAACCTCGAGACGGCCGCGCTTAATCGGTTTTATCCCCCTAACTTTAGTTTTAAGACAAATGATGTATAAAAACATGAAAATTTGGCTCTGTAAAGTTGATTCGATTGAGCCTGTACAAATAAGTGATTTGTTTAAAAAAAAATTCACGACAGGCTGGGAACGGCTGGCTACCGACCGCCAGCTGCTACTGCCACGACCAGTTGCTGGGTACCGAGCGATGCTGCTGGGTGCTGCCCAGCACCGGGAGATCCGCGCAGCTCCAATGCTGCCGAACGAATGAGGCATTTGTTCGGAAATGTGTCTTTTATCATGGCATCGGGTACCATTGCATGAACAAAAGGGGTATCAACTAAAGCAATGTGAATCAAATTCATTAAAAGGAGGGGAATCAGATGTTTCGCCAAACACTAGCGTGAAACAGAATCTACCTCTCGAGAACAAAGAATAAGAAGAAAGAAGACGATGGGAGACGTCTCTTGCTTAGATTTGAAAACTGTGCTAGGAAATTTGGTTAATTTACTCTGCGAATCGAAATTATAAGACATCACCTTACATTTACGTTATTTTTAATAAGTTAATGTTAAAAATCAATTAACTTGATTACTAAAACTGATACGTAGAATCATTTCCTATCGATTGGTGCAAACGATATGAAAATCGTTTATGCAATGACTTAGTTATTATCGCTCAAAATCTCCCAAACGACCCGTAACGCGCTCGATTTCATAAATTTTAGAACGGCGCCCCAGTATAGAAATGAAAGACGTAGTCCTACGTCAAAAAAAACGTGAAATTAGCCAATTAGTTTCGATTGCGATTGCTGCCGGCGGGCGGAGGATGAAGTGAGGATGCTCTTCTTATTTTCATATCATTATGGAAAATGCTAATTGAAGGATGGGGTTCGAGTTTTGAGTTTTGCTCGACTGGTGCGTGATTGTTCTTGTGTCAGTTAGAGGCAATGCGAGATGGTATTCGGGAGGGACGGGGTTCGTTTCGTTATGTAAGCAGTGATTGGGCCTGTTTGTAAGTAGGAATGATTTGCATGATTATGAATCGAATTTAGCGGAATGAGGTTCATTTAAGTATTTTTCGAAATTTCCGCTGAGCATTCATTTGCCTCATAAATATGCAGCGAGTTTTACAAGTGGATTCGGTGGTCTTATTCAACAGTTGATGTATTCAAATAATTGTTTACATGAACTGAGGCGAGATTTTTACAATAATGGAGTCGTCAACCTGTTTTTGTTTCCCAATGCCTTGTTGAAGAGGGAACCTTATTGAACTCAATTTTGAATGCGAAATAAAAAAAGATCTCAGTCAAAGTCAAGCCTTTTCATTGCGCACTCAATTTTCGCAATGACTAGTTGAAAAATAAAAAATCAGGCAACGGAACGGATCTCTGATATGACTTAAGTTCAATTAGTTTTCCAAAATATGCATAATAGTTTCATAATTGTCTAGATGTACACACTACCAAAATGTCACGGAACTTTCGGTGCCCTGAGACCGACACATGAAAGCTTCCTTTAGCACATATTAATGAGTTGGAAGACTCGTGTAAAATTAATAATTTATAAGTGTGTAGACTTAAGTGCAACGGAATCATTTATAAAAACATGATTTCCTTGGAACCCCCCGCAACTTACAAAAATAAGTCATTTATAAGATCCACTAAGATCAAATCAATATCTTCTGGAGCTTCCTTGAACTCCTGATAACTATGCCTCCAAATTGTTCCCTCGTAATTGAAATATTCTTCTTCTTCTTTCAGCATTACAAACTTTTTCTACAATTCGCTTATTGCTTGCTCTGAACTTAGTGTTCTAGATGCACTTTCTCAGTTATTAATTGAGAGCTATCGATGCCAGGTACCATTTTTACATTAGTATGATTGTGTGGCAAGCACAATCATACCCAATGCCCAGGAAGTCGGGAAAATTTTCCTTAATGAAAAATTCCTAGGCCAGACCGGGAATCGAACCCAGTCACTCCAGCATGGTATTGCTTTGTAGCTGCGCCTTTACCGACTGAGCTAAGGAAGGACCTAGTAACTGAAATATAGGTCTCTTAAATTTTTAAGCTTGTTCTTCAAGAACGGAAACGTGAAGACAGAATTTCCAACAAATTTTCTGAAATTTCCTTGAAATTTACAAAACCAAAAACAAAATCACCTGCAATTAATAAAAGTTTAGCAAAAACGAGTGAAATACTCCGATGAGACTTGTGACGAGATCTTCTGGCCCTTAAGAGTTAACACAGACGTCATCAAAGTATAAGTTCTCCTGAAACCTGAAAAAGCTCTCGCAGATATTTCTGAAAATCCCAAAAATTCTGGAACTGCTGAAATACTCTTTCTGAACTTCTCACTAGAAAAGTTGTTTTGGAACAATTCCTCTTACTACTTTTAATAATTTCTCCTACTTCTTTCTAGGCAAAATGCCCGCACCTTGCACTTAACGCTTCCCATCAAATCCTGTACAGCATTTGCGCCATCTTTCTTACACACTTTGATCGACTCTTTCTTCAAATCCTTGTCGTTTTTGAAGCCCTTCTCCGTGATAAAGCTTCTTTGGCTTGTTCGACCACAGCTGCATATGACTGCCAAACCAAATATTTTTTGGGAATCTTGGCCTTTGTCTTCGTCCTGAAATGCTCCTCTACGCCGTTCCGTTGCATGGAAGTATAATCAGGCATTCCGGGAAGCTGCTTACAATCTTCCAGCACAGAAGTCTCATCGCCCATTATCATGCAGGAAAACTTCGTCAAATATTCGCGATACAACTTACGAGCCCGAATTTTGGCCGTCACATTCTGTTTATCATTGCGGATCGGTACTGTCACCTTGAACGACTTCATACCTTGCCGGTGCTTGGAAGCGTGCACTAAAGTTGGGGACATTTTTATTTTTCTAGCCACAGTACGTACCGAAAGATCCGGTCTCTTCTGCAATATTTGCCTCACCTTCGCGTCCTTCTGGTGATTCTTGAGATTCGTTTTTGTTCTGCTCACAGCCTTCCTGGCTGTTGTCAAACGTGTATCGAAAGATTTAAGAATGTTATGGACAGTGCATGCAGGAAAACCAAGCTTTTTGGCAAGTTTTCTTACTGACAGATCCGGATATTCATTGCGGCCGCACATAATTGCTTTTCGCACTTGCTCTTCTTTCGACGCCATATTTGATTTAAATGCTTGTAGTATCACCAAATCAAATTTGAGTGAACACAATGAATAGACATTCGTTCATCAGTCTGCGAAATATGTTGTAACTGTTTGGGTCTCACCATATTTCGCTGGTCCGCTATAAGACTCACTCTTCTGGAATTGCGTTGTTCTCGTTGCTATAGACTCGTCTTCTTTGTTTGTAATTTTTTTTCCCCTTGTTAGGATTGTTTTCTTTTGGTGTTCTATTTTGTTTCTTCTCTTTTTCGTAACATTATGCTTTTGTTGATCTTGAAGTGATGTATTGTCGTCTCGGTGTTTCTGCTTTTGACAAGCTGACTTTAGTAGCGCATATCGAGACACACAATGTTTTATAAGGCACGCGGCCATGGGATATGGAAGAAAACAGGAGAAAGGAGAGAAGCATTAGTAACTGGTAACATGCTATGCGCATGTGTGATTCTCACAACGGCCGTTCAGAATGGATCGACGGGTGCATATGAGAGTTCATTTTCGTTTCCACTCGTTTACTTTATTCCATCACGTTTTGTTATACCATAAACATTTTACTACGAGTTACATTTGGGAATATCAGGGTTTTGTCTATGTTGGTTGTAGTGATCTATTCTGTTCTTCGGACATTCCAGGACCTTAAAGATGTTGAAGTATACCTGATTTTTCATTTCAGTGACAAAACAGTGTATGTCGGTTTTATTTTGTACATATATGAGTGATAAATTCATTATAACATCGTATTATTTTCATCATTGTCGTAGTATATTATTTGTAAGTATTTTGAATTTTCCGGAGTCTAACTTTTATATACATTTAAGTGTGTTTTCGTTTAACAAATCCAAATACTCTTATATTTATCATATGTGATGAAAGATGTTATTATTTGGATACATAAAAGTTTTCACATACAATAATGATTCCAAGTTGTACAGGTGTTTTAAAGCATTGTAGCATAAGGTATTTTCCTTATAATTTGTATCAGCGGATATTATTTTTTATATAAATAAATGCTGTTCAATTTTGCTACGTTTGATTTGGATAAGATTAGATTAGATCAGTGACCAACCGGTGAATGTCATCATTTAAGCCTATGAAATCCACTACAAATCAGTATAGCAGTGCAAAATAAAGGAACACCACATCGACATTTTAGATACACTATTCTTTATATTTAATTTCAGGTCATCCATGGAGCTTCCAAGCTTTGTGGAATTTTTTTTCTTGTGGCTATGATGCATTGTCTAAGCTTTCAGGTTCATTATAGATACGTAAATCCTTCTAAAATTGCAGCAGGACAGCAGTCTGCAGACATGTGTAATTATTATTATCATTTTACATTGTAATATCCCTCCTCTATGTTTTATATACTGTTCTATAGGTTTTCCATATATTTTTTCATTATTTATTTGAATAGTATTCTATTATTCTTACCTTGGAGCGTATGGTACGGTATGTCCACGCATCCTTCCTCCCCTGTAGATTCACAAAACGCGTTGTGGTTCAAATCTACTCATTTGAATCAACTCATTTTACAGAATCATCTTTTGCGGTAAATGCAACGCAGTAGGTCTGGCCGCTTTGACGCTTGTATCATATCTCTGATATGCTGCAAGCATCAATATTGACAAAAAAAATAATCGGGCGTTATCTAACCCAATTATTTCCAGGATGCTTTCTCGTACTGGCTGCGTTTGTGTTAGATAAGATAAGATAAGATAAGATAAGATAAGAGTTACATTTGGGAATATCAGGGTAATGATCCCGCATCGCATTTTTAAGTGATCATTACAAGCTGTTCATTTGGATCAGGCATTTTGAAACGTTGATGTGGTAGCTTATTCACACATGAAATCTGCCGCGACCAAGACGGCAGAACGCGCCGATACCCCTTTACTAACCGAAGGCCAGGGTTAATGGTTGGAATGAGTTTTGATAAAATATTTTCGTTTGCTAATGTGCGATTATAGTTTTATTTTTTTAGATATTTTTGTTCACGTGGCTGCGTTGCAAAAGAACTTCGATTTTAAATGTATTCATCTGAAAAACAAAACAACGGTTTTTATTTCAGCGATATCTCCAGAACGGAAAAAATTATCGACCTAATTTGAATCACATTTTATGTTTTGTGCAAAAACTTTGCAAAAAAATCACAATTTTTGGTGTAGATACTCAAAATTTTAAAAACTGTATTTTAAAAAAATATCTGCCTCTAAAAACCCCCACATGCAAAATTTGGTTCCATATGCTTGATTAGTTTTTGAGTTAAGTAGAAATTTGTTTTCTATTTGTATGACCATACTACGCTGCAATACTCAAGTATTGACCTCACATATGCAACGTATAATGTTTTTATTGTGTATGGGTCATAAAACCTGTAACTAAGTCGTTTTATAAATCCTAGAATGCTACTTGCTTTACTGATTATTGTGTTATAGTGGTCAATGAATGTGAGTTTCTTATCTAAAATAACACCTAAATCCTTAATTCTTACGCACTTTTCAACTGCCGGATTTCCTAGAGAGATTGTACAGTCTAATGTATTCCGCTTTCTACTAAATGATATTGATTTACATTTTTGGACGTTTAGTTGCAAAAGGCTTTTTTTGCACCAATTATAAAATAAGAGTACGTCGTTTTTGAATAGCCTTATATCTTCCTTGTTGTGTATTTCTAAAAATATCTTTAAATCGCCGGCATAAATAAGAATTTGTACGTTTTTTTAAATGAGGGAAATATCGTTTACAAATAATAACCGCCGAGATAGGGGCCTTGAGGAACTCCTGAAGTAACTCGAATAGGAGTTGACGTCTTGCCTTCAAATCTGACTATTTGTTGTCGATCAGTAAGATAAGACTCGAGCCATTTAAGAAAATTTAGCCCAATACCCATTTTTTGCAGTTTGAATAGAAGCATGGGTATATCAATGCGATCAAATGCCTTGCTGAAGTCTGTATATAAAGCTTCAACATGGTTTCCATTGTCCATTGCCACCAGCGAATAGTTAACGAATACGAGTAAATTTGTATTAGTTCAGCGTCCTTTGAGGAATCCAAGTTGCAAGGTAGAGATTCTATTTTTAATTTGACAAAACAGTTTTTCATTAATGATCACTTCAAAAAGTTTTGGAATGCAAGAGATAATAGCAATACCGCCATAATTTCGTATGTCAGATTTTTTTGGCACATTTAAAAATAGGAACTAGATAAGAACTTTTCCACGAGTTGTGAAAAATACCGGATTCGATCGACATATTGAAAAGCCGAAGCCCACATCCTTTGGAGACATCTATTTTTTTTCAATGCCTCCCTTATGTCATGCACAGTTATATTGTTTACACTAATATATCTACTCAATTCTGGAAAGAAATCGAAATATTGGCGATCACGATCTGCTTCAGAAAATGTGGTATGTATATCTTGCAAGAAAGTTGCAAATTTCTGGTATGGTAGACCCCACATTTTCATCTAGGTACAATTTTCTTAACCATATGAAAAAACTTTTAAGCCAAAAGTTCTTTAATGACAGCCGCGATCAAGTCCCACTCACCCTATCAGTTTTCTGAGCACAATCCTTAAATACTATTAGGACTTCAGGCGTGATTTTTTTTAAGAATCGTTTGCTACACTGGAGTATCTATTGGTCAGCAATTTGAGCGTTGTTTTGTTTTTGATTTTTAGTCTCAAAAACGTGAAGTGATAAATAACCTAACCTATACTGCCGTTCTACGCATAACTGTCCCATGTTGCAAAAGTTGTAGTTGAGAAAAAAGCGTTTTAAGTTTTGCGTCACTATTGTGTAGGGCTGGTAAGATTCGTGGTAAAACCCACAAATTTATGAGTGGCATTTGAAGATGTGGCTGAGTTTCGATGTAATCTGTGGTATTACAAACAATAAGATTATTTTTGTATGTAAAATACGAGGTAAAATATTCAGTGGGACTGATATGCGTAGAATCTTGCCTTGCAGCAGAAAATTCTAGGCATAGCAGTCGCACTGCATGATGTATGGATGGATCGTTGGCGATAGAATTTACGTTTTCAAATACACATGGCGTGTGCATTATTGTTTATGCTCCTACCATGATTCTGATTATTTTTTATCACCATATCAACATTAAAAACACAGTTCTACCAAATGCAAATGGTGGCTTGTATAGACAATTTAATGTCAATGTTTTCATGTCATAGTCATTGTTTAAGTTTGAATATAAGCCCCTTATCAATGCTGAGTGTCGAGTAGTTCCTACAAAGAATGTTGTGAACTTAAATCAATTTTGTTTGCTAAGATCTCTTAAGAATTGTCGTAGTGGGACTTTTATGCCCAGAATTTCAACATGGGACAATGTAACTTGATGTTTTTTTGATACAAAGTCAGAACAAAGTATATAATTTTTTGTTTTTATCCAATAGTATAGTTAAAAAATTAAGCATATATTGTAAAAGTTTCAATTTGACCAAAAGCAACATGGGACAGTTATGCGTAGAACGGCAGTATAGTTCATATGAAAAAAGGTCTCCCTCCAGTTTCACCTTAAACGCTCTAGACGATTGCTCATGAACCACAACCCAACAAACAATTGAAGTTGATTGAAAGCTGATTAGGCGAAATATTAGCCTAACAAGCTAGCATTTGGTTGAACAAGCTGTTATGCAACATGCAATGTTTGTTGAGAGCACACCCTTGCAAAGTTTCCATAAAATAGACACTAATAATAAAATATGATGAACATTCCATTCTTTAAAAATAACAATAAATACAAAATCGACGAATACTCCTGCAACTTGTTTAGCTTTACTCAGAATTACCTTGATTGTGAACATTTATATTGATCAAAAGTGTGTTTTGCGCTTTGAATGGACTTTGTGATAGGAATTTGCGAAATTCGAAGTATGTTCTTTGGTTTATTTCTAGTAAACTTTGAAGTAAAATTGAAGGAAGAATTGAACTATTCTCGAACTTTCAAATAGGTTATAAATTTTTGATCTACCTAATGGGTTTTTACTATATTCAGAGTTGTCATTCAGCAAGAAGGTTTCTCGGATCTTTATTTGAAGAAAATTCGATCTTCTTAGCTAATAGTTTCTCAGGTAAAATCAAAACTTTAAGGTTGCTTCTCTTTTCTATGTTATTAAGCATCTATAAAATCAAGATTGTATCAATTTTTTGCATAATGATTCTTGAAACGCCAAACTATCTTCTATCCAAAATTGAAAAATCTTGAAAAAATCATAAAATGCATATGAAAATGCTTGAAAGCTCAGTGATGACCGAGTGGTGATATTGTTACAAAAATATATGTACCTTGACGGTTTGATGACCTTTACTGGGTTGCTTTTCAGCGATTACGGTTTTATCCAGTAACACCACACCTTAATTGCAGAGATTTCCCGGTTTGACATCATTTAAAGACACCTTCCAGCGTTCCTTCATCAACCCCCCGTAGCATTTGTCGTCATTATCAGCTCCTCGTTAGCTCCTATTCGAAATCCGTTTTTCCATCCATGCACTTTGACCTGATACTGACGCGAGGTTACGGTTATGGATGGTTGATCACTGCAAAAACAAGATCTTTTTCCACCATACAAAGAGTGAATCCCCTTCGGAAATTTCACTACCACATACTGGCACTTTCCTTGGTTGCTACATCGTCGAAATACCGCGCAACAATTAGCCACAATCTGCGGTGTCCATCGGACATGGGTCGTTAACCAGTCAGTCAGTAGGGCGTGCGGTTGTGGTTTGGTCAAGTAGGCCATGTCACACAATGACAGTAAAATCGACGCCTTCTAAATGGGAAAGTCTAAACATAAATCCCACCGAAAGACAATTAATATTCATAGTTTTATGCTGGGGGAATGTTGAAAGATCCAACATGGAAAGAAATGCGCCACACTGCTTTTTAGGGCCGGCTCACCACATCGTATATCACGATAATCATCTCCATCATCACTCACACGACCCACCGGGCTCCATCGTGGTTGGTGACCGTGGCTGCACTCTAGCGCAAACAACCGTCGTATTTTTGTATTCCACGCTTTTTATCACGATCCATCCCAGAGTTCCACCCTCCCGAAAACCATCGCCATCAAATAATCTCGCGCGCTCAATTTACAGCTTCTCTTGATCCCCGCCGGGTCTCGGCCATAATACCATCCAGCCGTAACCAAGACGATGACAGCCGGTCTGGTCTGGGAAGAGGAAGACGGTTTTGGGTTCAAAACATTTTATTGTACAATTTAAATTTTTCCGGTACCCCTCCCCCTTTTCACGCCTGTTTTGGTTGGGACCGACGTCGGAAAGCTTCTGGTTCTGCAATATGAGGTTTTATTGCGATTTCGCTCAACTCATAAATCCAAGCAGGCTGGAGGTTGAGAGCGAGTGTATCGTTTCCATGGGACATTTTTATCCCCGCTAATGTCGCACCAGTTGGGGAGGTCTAGGTCGAGTGTATGAGTGGGTTTTTTTTTTATTTTGATTGCTGTCAACTCTCACTCAAGGTGATCATAAATCACATTGTGATCGCCCTTGAGGAGAAAGATCATCCTCTGACTCATGAAGGGTGTGAAAGCGATCTCACCACCTTGAGGTGATTTGTTTTCCCAAATGAGTGAATAATTGACCAGCCAAGGGCCAGCTCAGCAGTCATTTTGCTTTTACCATTTCCATAATCCGCCGCTCCGAAGGGTGGCAAAATTACGTCAATTTCCGATGAAAGAAAACTATTTTCGTCTCACTTTTTAATATCATCATCTATCATTCCAACCGTGCAACCGGAATCGAATGTATGTTTTATAACTATTCTTCCGCAAATGCGTTGTCGATTATTCGATTTCCCGCACCTCCCAGCATGAGATGTTGATTAAATTATAAAATTAGTAGCGTTTCAATACCAATCAATAGCTCTGAACTGTTCCTTTTCGATTATGTAAAACATTTTTTCAATCGCTGAAAAAATGGATCACAATAAATCACCATCGATAATGCTAATTAAACTCGGAGCAATCAAATGCCATAAATCACATGCAGTTTCAGCCCTGAAGAACGACGCCCATTACTCACTCACTCACTCAAACTCACACACACACGCGCACACACGTGGGGGGAAGTAACCGCTTTTGGCAGTACAACCTGTTCGGTCGGCGCCTACTTTGCATCTCACCCCTTCTCAACCGAAGGGAAATTAATTACAATTTAGTTTACACTCAACCTTTCCAACTACTCATCCATCATATTTTCGCGCAAATGGCGGCCTCTGGTGGCAGCGAGTGGCGTGGCGTGGCGTGGTTGCGGATCGGATCCGGTTTCCGTGACCATAACAGATTTACATGTTGGTACAGGTTTGCTGTTTTACTTCTCTCGTATTTTTTTCTGGGTCATTCGCCCAAAACCATCGAGGGCAATCAGTTTGCACTGGTTTGAACCTTACTTCCGAAGAATCTCACTTCGCACGATTGACAGAAAGCGAATGTAGTTTTGTTGTTTTAATTGAGGGAAAAATGCTCTGTTGTTGGTATTGATTAAATTTGTACGAGTTTGCAAATGATTACAGCTGGAATAAGATTGGTACTTGTTTGAGATTTTTAACATCACTTTCACTAGTTCCTGTTGTGTGGTAAACGACGATGGTACATTAATTAAATTTTCGATCAGTTTGTAATACTTTCTACCACCGTTTTTTTTTTTTTTAAATGAAACAGTAAACTAAATATTTAAGAAGCTTGGAATAAATAGGAACATATTTTCTCGAAGAACTTTTGCTAAAATTTTGTTCCATAGCAAAGTTTGAATGGTAGGAAACTTCTCATGGTGTACATGAATAATACTCATTTAGTCATAAAATTTTTCCGTCGATTTTAGAAATTTTTTACAATAACTTGAAAAAAAGAAAAAAGTTTTTGTGAAACGTATTATTGTAGGCAGTTTATTATGAACATCATGAAGAAAAACTAAATGATTTCTTTTGGTTTCCATAAGGACATACGGGATCAAACCTCAAATACTATTAAGCTTTCAGGCGTGAAATTTTCAAGAATCGTTTGCTCCACTGGACCATGCATCGGTTAGCACTTTGAGCGTTGTTTGCTTTGTTTTGTTTGTGATTCTTAGTCTCAAAAATGCTAAGTGATAATTAACATATAATTCATATGAAGGAAGGACTGCTTCCCGTTTCACCATAAAATCGCTGGAAGACGAATTCATAATCCAAACCTGTTTATCAAGCACCAGTTTAAGAGCAGAGCATTATTTCATGAGAAAACGTTTACTTAAATTGTATGTCATACTTCAGAAGTTGATCTTATGATAATGAAAATGGTGTTTCCTACCACTCATACTTTACCATTTGAATTTTTTATTTTAGAAAAAAGGCATCTTATGTGTGCTTAGTTAGGGAAATCTGAGACTATTGCTTCAATTTCTATAAATCTTTGATAAGGCGAGATGGACCAAGTTAGTCTTAGCCGTCTGTCAAGACCATCAAAAAGAAAAAAAAAGGTTTGGGGAACGTTCATTAATTACGTCACGCAAAAATTGACTTTTTATGACACCCCCCCTCCCCCCCTTGTCACGTTTTTTGTATGGACCTTCAAATTTTTTTGTATGGATCGTCACGTTTTCTCAAATCCCCCCTCCCCTCCTACTGCGTGACATAATTAATGAACCTTCCCTTGGTAGTTGTGGTACTTCAAAACTGCTCCATGATAGTTAATTGACAGAAATTAATGACCGCCCATACGTAAAGTACATGGCATCGACTAGTGTGTACGTTTAACCCAGTTTAGCGCTATTATGAAACTACCCAAAAATAAGTGAATTCAACTCGGTTTAGTTAAATCAAGCATAACTTTTCAAATAGACGTTTCTAACATTTGATAGGAATTGAGAAAAATGAGATAGAAGACCAGATGCTTTCATTGAATCCTATTTAACTTTACTTCAAGTTTTATTCGATCTGTTCATTCTGTCATGGATTAATAATATAGAAAGAAGTAAAACTCCTGGCTTTCATTCACTTTCACTATTTTTTGAGATAATTAACACTTACACCGGTTTGTTTCTATACCATACACATACACCATGTTAGATACGTCAGTGTGACATCTTGCTTGTAACATACACCGGTTGGATACGACGGTATTTCAGAACGTTTAGCACTTGCGTCATGTCAGATACACCGGGTATAATTTTTAAGCGTAGATACGTCGGCTTGCTGTGTGGTGTATCTGAACTATTTGCATAACATTTGAAAAGATCAGATAGGTCGCATATGAAATTTGGCGCCCATTACTGAATAAGTTTGATAAGGGCTGCAAAATGGTGAGTCGACAACTGTGATGGAGCGTGCGTCCCCGCAACATAGCTCTGGTCCTCACAAGTTCCTACCTCATGCTTCCACGGGTCAACCGATGACACATTATTACACATCACATCACATCACATTACTGAATAAGTTTGATAATGTTATTTGGCAATTGCTACTACATTAAGGCTGTGTTCCAATTCGCGAATAAATTAAAATTTTACTTAAACTTGACAGATGGAGAATAGTCGATTAATCCCTATGTAATTGTTCAACAAACTTTCGATAAGGTGTCTGTCAAAATTGAGTTGCCATCTGTCAGAAATAAGTCAGCTCGAGTAGCAGACTTCGACAAAAAGTTTTCATAAGGGCCAATGTCGCAAACGTAAACAATGACTTTTTCCTCAAATTTCTCGAGAATGCTAACTTAATCATAGTGAATTATGACGATGATTGTACAGAACAGGAGTTCCCCTTTATAATAGAAGTGGTAGTTTACTTGAGCGAGTAAGCATTTTCAAGAAATTCGCAAAAGAAGCCATTGTTTACGTTTGCGACATTGGCCCTTATGAAAACTCCATGTCGACTTAATCGATTATTTTCCATCTGTCAAGTTTAAGTGGAAATTCGCGAATTGGAACACACCCTAAGGGTGTTACTAATGACAGGATAGAATGCAAAACTCGATTTGTTTACATTTGCGACATACGTCCTTTTGAAAAGTTATGCTTGAAATATATGATATTAATCAAAATTTACCTACGTTGATTGAAATTTTAAAATGAATTCCGCCATTCATTTCAAAGTTTGTTATCCTCCGGGCTTACAGTAACATCGCCATTTCGTGTTAAATATTATCAGAAGCAATGTAATATCGAATTCGTTTTTGAACCTAGGTTGGAACCAGTTCCAAGCGATACCCGAACTTATTGTCAGTGCAAACCTCAATCCGATACTAGTTACAAATAAAACCTTATTCAATGACGTTTAGCACACAACAAGCCGACCTGATACCTGATCCAGTTTGAAAATGTATCAAACAAGAAATCCCTATAAAATATCCCATTCTCGGATCCTTTCTTTTTGCTGTTAATGATATTTTTCGAAAGCCCGGCGATGTAATACTTTTTCAACGAATTGAACAAAATCACTTCTATTCACATCATTATCACTTTTTCACTAAATTCTTTGATTTTGATCCATTGAAACAAACAAAATGGCGATCATAATCAAATCCAAATAGCCCATGGCGAACGCGAAAACAACCGACCAGAAAATAGAAGAAAAAAAGAATCGGAAAACAATTGAACCTAACTGACAGCATCCGGAACTCAACTAAACAAAAATGAACCAATGGCAAAATGAGCATACACAAAAAACGTCCACTACTCAATCGGTATATATAAACAACTTAGATTTACTCAATACGCTATTTTGATTCTGTGCAGTGACCTTCACTAGGTAGGAATCAAAAACCCATTAATTGGTAAAAGTTCATCTATTTTTTAAACCTATATGCTGCTGTTAAAAACTAAGTAAATAAAAGACAATAAAAAAGGAAAAGTTTACCCATTTGTATAATTTGTTATTGAAAAATATATTGGTAATTTTTTTACCCATATATCGGCAGTTTTCTTTTGTTTGCTCCTGCCATCCACCTCTCGCCATTTCTGATTTCGGTAAGTTTCTGTCGGAAATGTTATTGCACTCAGGCAAATAAACTTAAAAGTTCCATATGGTTCAACCAACAATCAATATGCAACTAGCGATTTGAAATTGGTTCACTGTTGTAGAACCCCTTGGTCCGAATTACACCTTGAAGCCAGCACCTTGTTATACATATTTGCGCCTATGTTTTGATTTGCTGTGTTATTTTGACAGAATATTTTACAGTGTGTTCATGTGAGTTCATTATTAGGGGTGCATTATTAAGCTTGGGACCGAGCTTGGGACCGATGTTCTAGTACTGACTGAGCCCAGAAAAATCGTTTTTGTATGGGACCTACTGGTCTTAGTCTATGGTTCAACTAATGAACGATGCTTTGGAATTTCACAAGGCTGACATAATTAATATTATAAATTTTGTTTTACACGACCATGTTCTTGTACTTCTTTAAGCCACTAACAAACCGATATGAAGACAATAGAAAATGTCTTACTATTTCTCTGAGAACGTCTATTGAAGCCACGAACACGCTTATGAACTTGATAAGAAGGTTCATGTCTGAGCAATTCTGGACATTCATTTGATCTAGATAAAGATAAATTATTCTATAGGTTTTGACAGATGGGATCGCTGCACATTTGAATCGGTCGTTATCGATATTTGATCAATAGTGAAGATCGAAGTCATGTCGGTTTGTTGGTGTTTAATCTTTCCTGACTACAAGTGTTTATGTATACTATTGGGCAAGTCACTGGCCCCTTAACCTCAAATTTCAAGGTTCGGATCCAGGTTGCTCCATTTTTTATTCAACATTGTTATATTTCATCAGGCAAATTAATTGCCTATACCTAATACTGTAAAATTTCACCGAAATCTGGTAAATCGGATTACCAAACGTTCAGCTGTTGAAAGTTCGGTAAAAAAAAATATCAAATACTGTAAAATTTTCAAACTGTGCACTCAGGCTGTAATCCGGCTTGTAGCAAAAAACAGCTGTTCTGAAACTGATGACACATCAATCTAATGGGTGATATATCACACATTTGAAACTTAGGTGGGTTAACATATTTAATGAATAAACAGATTTTACTCATTAATGGGTAGAGAGCCTGTCCATCAGGCTATGGGGTATTTTTTACCTGTTTTTCAAAATGTTTGTTATTTGGAAAATTGATTTTAAAAACAGTGACCATTCGTTCACTGCAACAAGTTGAAATTGCAATGAGTGAAAGGCATTCGCTCATTGCAAAATATGATAGCGTCAAATCAACTTCCAAAAACTCGTGAGCTCCTTGAGTTAAATGACATTAATGCTTGACATTTGCATATCACAGTTAATTGCTTTTTAATTGCAACACGTTGTGAACAATTGACAAAATTTGCAATTAGCGAATGGTCATTGTACCCAGTTTTAAAAACCTTTGATATATTTCATACCCATTTCCCAACGTGATATACTTTGAGTTGTGCTATTGAATTATGAGCATTACCTTAAACATAATAGATCGCAATTACGGTATTTGTATATTTGTGAAAACCTCTTAGCAAACACATTATTGTTAGTTTCATTTCAATACAATGCTTCTTACACTTAAATTCTCGCGTAACTTTTCAAAAGGTCCTATGTAACAAATGTAAACAAATTGAATTAATTAATGCACACTATTGCTATTGCACTTATCACCATTATGTTAAAACACGCACTTTGATATGTTTTCACAATACTAAGAAAATTGAAAATGCACTCAAAACGTCCGATGTCTGATTTCGCAATAGCGATGCTCTACTGCTATGATAAGACGATCAGTTTACCTTGTCGTACTAAAAGTCTGAATGTCAGAAACAAACATAACAAAGCGAATCCGTACTTCGATCGTTCGATTGGAGAAAGTACAAAATACCGTTCCAACAATGTCGGAAAGAATTAATAATTCTGCGTTCGATGGTTCCTCGGTAAGTGCATAAGTTCCTTAAAATAAGGTTATATAAATCAAAATATATCTTGAATATTGGTCGCTTCTTGCAGCCGCAGCCACAACAATATGTTCATCACATCTGGTACAATCATCAGCAGTACGACCTGAGGTTGCAGTATGTGGTATTGCCAGTCGAGTTGCGTTGTCGCCAGTTATGGTTCAGATCCTTCGCGGGATCCTCTACAAGAAGACAGCATCATGGAAGTGTATGCAGAAACTATCCCGGTAACGGTGAAGCATTGGAAACATAAACGACCCGCTTTGCGATGACGAGGAAATTGTTGAATGTTCGAAGCGGTCTTCGGATACAACCAAAACAGAGTGGAGAGATATGTTTGTTTTCAAATATTTATAGATGGTATGCTCTAAATATATGTTTTAATATCAACTTTTTTCTGTGAACTTTCACTATCACATATTTCGTTATGACCCAGTGCAGTAGTTCTTTACAGTCGAATTTATGGGTAAATGCCATAAACATCTTATTTTAACAATCATGTATTTGCGGCTGTGGCACTGCCTACCAAGACGTTAACCACATTGTGTGGCAAATGCCCTAAATACGAATTTGCTAGACCTGATCTACGAGAGGCACGTAGAAAGAATAGGATTGTTTTCACCGGGAAGCAAATGCGTGTGTGAAAGAAAAGCAATCTCTTTTTACTATATGTTATGTTCTAATTTCCTAATAGAATCATAATAAAATGGAAATGACTCATGTAGCTACCATTGGAATAAAATGTCCTATGTAGCACGACCAATGTACAGTTCGGTTAAACAAAATGTCCTATCTAACATTTTTGATGTTTTCGTTGTTATTTCAACCTAAAATGCTACAAAAACCATTACTGTAGCAAATTCAACAACAATAAGTCTTGCTCCTCAAAAGCAATTGAATGGGTAAAACTTGATCCAAGTTGAAACATTTTCAAAAAATATTTTCATATTCTTCAACCTCGTTTTCCTCGGGATAAGCCAATTGTTAGATAGGTCCTTTTGAAAAGTTACGCGAGAATTCAGTCATCTGAAACGCTTTGTTCACTTAGTTCAGCGTGCAGTGACAGTCTCATAGATTCATCAAACTAATGGAAATTCTGGTTTAAACCTAAATTAGTAACGTTCCTCTCAGTTTTTGGAAGCTTTTGCTATCCCATTTAGCCTTAAGTTCTTCGATATTCTACGCGTTTTCCTGGACTTGATTCTGACCCAAAGTTTATTTTTTATTTTTCGAACAGCGCACTTGCAACTATACAGAGCAAGCCAGGAGAATGCTAAGATATGTTTTACCAATTAATGGGTAGAAAAAAAACATCTTTTGGTCTCTCATTGAAAATAAAAAAAATGGGTAGTCAGTATACATTATTTGAATTTTATAAGCACCCAATTTTTAAAAGCTTCGTATACTATCATAAAATGGGTACATTTTTACTTAATTATGCGTACTGGCCACCCAAGAAACCACAAGCATTATATTATTGCACTTATTCAACCCAAAATCAACATCGGTAACGCGGGATCGCATCAATTCTTAAGAATTAATTAACTTAAGAATGTAGTGATGCATTACCAATGCAATAATGCTACTTTAGCAATGTCTTATTGCATAACAAAGGATATGGTATTAGATCGATCTTAGTGGGGCCTTTTTCAGCTTTAATCCAACTTCATTGATGCACTAGACGTAATGCATATGCCCTATATATGCATGCTATTACAGCCTCGTGGTTACTTGGGCAGTTATAGCAACAATCAATATGCAACTAGCGATTTGAAATTGGTTCACTGTTGTAGAACCCCTTGGTCCGAAATACACCTTAAAGCTAGCACCTCGTTATACATATTTGCGCCTTTGTTTTGATTTGCTGTGTTATTTTGACAGAAAATTTGAGAGTGTGTTCATGTGAGTTCATTATTGGGGGCGCATTATTAAGCTTGGGACCGATGTTCTAGTACTGACTGAGCCAAGAAAAAAATTGTATTTGTATGGGACCTACTGGTCTTAGAGTTAGTCTATGGCATTATTAAGCTTGGGACCGATGTTCTAGTACTGACTGAGCCAAGAAAAAGATTGTATTTGTATGGGACCTACTGGTCTTAGAGTTAGTCTATGGTTATAGTATACGTCTAAGACTCAGATTACCGAAAATACTGGCGAATTTTACCGAGAATTAGGTCTTTGGTAGCAAACCTAAATGTATCGGTATAATTTACCAAAATCAAGAACGTTTGATTTTACTTAGTTCTTCAGTAAAGTGGATTTGACAGATTTTATCGTTAGATTTTACTCGAATTTGCTGAAAATGCTCTCATTGAGTTGCTGTATTTTTTGGTAAAATTACCGTACAAACACATGAAGTCAATATTAATGTTGATCATGGTATTCCAGCAACGACCGGCAAATTTGCGGTAATCCATGTTTACTCGATAATTTACAGTATGTGCACTGTTATATACGATTTTCGTATGTTTATGTCCAGAATTGTTTAGGTTTTCTATGTACTTATGCGTATAGTCACCAGTTCACAGTCAGCGAGATAACAGCGGGAGTTCAATTTGAACTGTCATTTGCAGCCAATCGAGCTACATCTCGAGTAATTCATGATTATGAGCCTGAAAGCCATTTGTAGACAATGACTTTAAACGTTGATTTCTCACGAATCACGAGAATCCCACTATATCCAGCTACTCCATATGGTAGAACTAACATTCTTCTACCAAATGCTGCTCTCATTTCACGAGCGTGATTTAAGATTCAAGTGAAATCGACATTTAAAGTCATTGTTAACAAAAGGCTTTTAGGCCCTTAACATGAATTACTCGAGACATGCTCGATTGGCTCCGCCAAGTGACAGTTCATATTGGCTCCCGTCGTTGTATCCGCTAGACTATGAATCTAGTGACTATAAGTTAAAGTATTATGATTTATTGGACGCGTAATTTTGGTTTTGCCCATTTCTCGGTGTATACTCTTTCTTCGTTTGTGTTCATTTTGATTTAGTTGAGTTCCATATGCTGTCAGTTTTAGGTTCAGTGCGTTTTGCGTTCGCGTGCCAAGAGAGGCCATTTTGTATCCTTCAGTCGCGTCGGGTCGCGAGTTTGGTAAGACGCGTGTGTTTCAAAAATGTATTAGTTTTAAAGTGATTATAATTTAATGACCTCCGAAAAAGTAGTTATTTATCGACACCGTATGTTAACCGCGATAATTCTTCACGTGTGTTAATATGAAAAATATTAATCCAGCCATTAAAAAAGCCATGCGAAGGCACGAAAAATAAAAAATAAATCAAATAACCGGGTAGTGAAAATATGAAAAAAATAATGAAATCTAGTGAAGCCTGTTCAGTTCAGTGCGTTCTGCGTCGTGTGCCAATAGAAGCCATTTTGTTATCAGTCGGCGACATAAGTTTTCACCTCGCGAGTTCGGTAAGACGCGTGTGTGAAAAAAAATTGTCAGTGCGTAAAGTGATAAAATTTCCTCAAAAAAAGTCATTGAGAAAGCCATATGTGTTGAAATTGCGAAGGCAAGAAAAATAAAAAAAATAGTGAAAATATCACGAAAAAATCATGAAGATTAAGTGAAGCAATTTGGCTGGCAGTAGTGTGTTTATCTAGTGCGTTGGAGGATATGCATTTCGATGCAGGAAGATCACATATTCGAAGAATGGAGGCTGTGAAAGTGTTACGACCCGGCATCTCGTTATCATTAACGGTATTCGGTTACGTTATTCGTGTAGAGCTTCGTGAGTGCTTACTGAGTGCTAATAATTAGAATGGTTCAGATTGGTGTGCGGAAATGTGTTCAAGTAAAAGTCGAATATAAGGCCCGGTTTTTCGGTAATAGCTAAAGCTTGCGAGTGTTGTCAACAGCGTGTGCCAATTATTAGTTTAATTCAGAATGGTGCTCTACATCAGAGAATGATTTTCTACATGCAGGTGAGTTATTCTGAAAAACTGTACATCCAAAATATAGCTTATGTTCTCCTTTAAAAATATCCTCCCGGTGTAACTAAACTTCCTCATCCGCTCAAGTATTTTTTTTTTTCGAATTAGACAATTTTAAAACACATTGTTATACTGGGTTGAAGGCTGAAATGATTGGTAAAACACAACTGTTCAAATTCGCATTCCAATGCAGTCTTGTTCAACATGAATTCGACCTAATCAAAAACACCAACCGCCTTTAACGTCAACGATTGCCAAAGCCATGTCGAAACAAAAATACCAACCAACACCACGATTCCCATAAGGCGACAAATGAGAGTCCCATCAATTGAGCGAAATTGAAACATGGCACTCCGAGTATAAACAAACAATTGAATAAAATTATTCCCATTCGTTTCGGTTTTCCGCTGTTATTTTTTTTTATTGTTTCATAGTAGGTAGCTACAAGTTCCATTCCATTCCCGTTTACCACAGTCATCAGCCAGTGACACTGTTCCCATTTGATTTGGGGTAGGCGAGAGTTTTATTAACAACCCTCCAGAGTCCTCTTACCACAGAAAACAAGTGCCTCTTGATCACAGCAAGCGATGACATGGGTTAAAATTATTGAAATGTCATTCAACTGCTAACAGCGTCATTGCTTCGGAATCCAGGGGAGCGGGTAATTCAAATTAGTCCGAGCACGTGTTGTTTTTATTGGATCAATTATCGGCCCTGCCACCTGATTACACTCAATAAAAGCGGTTTAGTTTTAGTTGCGCTCAACTTAGTACCATTTTACATTGTTTTTCTGAGTGAGGCCGAGGTCCACTTGACACGCACCGGCGGCCAGATATTTAGAGTGTGGTTTTATTTTGCCAAGTTACGAGCGTGCACGGGCCCTCGAAAATCTAAAACTCATCTTGATTTCGCTTTTCAACGCGTTCGTCAGATGAGAGGTAACTCTAGTAAAATTGTTTTGCTTATCTTTATTACCCGGTGCGAACGATTTGCGTGCCTACCTGTGTTGCTACGATCCAAAACTCCCTGCCAACCGAAATCCAAGCGAGGCTTGCTTTGATCGTTCGCTTCTTCCCTTGCCTTACTCTTCCACATTATTCTCAAATTCAATCAATGGGCCGTGCGTGATTAGCCGTTTTGCGGCGCTATTATCAAGCTAAAATGAAGATGTAATTTAGTTGAAGCATCCGAGAGGAAGATTCAATTTCTTCAAGATTAGGTCAGTGGTGCTTCGTAGTGGCGGATTTCCCTCTTGCGCGCTCTGTGGCGGAGAACTGGGGCGTTTAGATTGCTCAACTTGTAATTTCGATATTAATAACTCTATGATTGGAAAGTTAGAATTTGAATTGGATCCCGTTCTGCAGATAGTAATCATTTGTTGAAGAATACACATTGATGATAAGTATCATAACGTTTTGAACTCCTGGAGAAAAAACAATCGATTCCCGTTTCGTAGAATTGCGTTGAAGCCAATTAATTATCGCGAGTATTGCAATTTTAATCAGCCAGCTCGCAGACAAATGCGACAAAAAAGGCCTGTGAACTGATTCGTAATCTGAAAGAGAAAGTCTTCCCATTGTGAGTCGGGTGCAGTCATTGAAAATAATACGGCAAGTATTAAGTGGATTGTGTTTGTGCCCGGAGCGGGGGAGTAGCGAGCGGTAATCAGCTCATTAGTGACAGATTGAAAACGAATAAAGTGGCCCGACGACTGATGACTCAATTTTCGTTTTCCGGATGATTATCGAAAAGCAGCGACGGAAAAGGTCCGCAATCCCTTTTCTCGCTCGCGAAATGTGCAGGTGTGCAAAAGTGGCTAATTGAGCCCCTCGCGTCTGTAGGAGCACAAAGTTTCCTCCTCAAGGGTGAGTGGACGAGATTGGGACCAAGAGAAGCGTCGAAATTATGTGTGAGGTTCAGAAAAAAGTTTCTATGAACGAGACGGAATTCACATAAAGTAGTGTGGGGTGAAAGTTCGCATTGGACATGAGGAACATGAGGACAAGAGGAAAGTTGTATTTTGAGCTGTTGATCTAATTTCCATAACTATTTGGATTTTAATGTTGTAATTCGAGTAAATAGATACTCTGAAAATACAGTCTCCTTAAAACCAAAACTTATAACTTATGGTAAAAAATGTAATAATGTTTACGTTCAGGAACTACTAGAAGAAGACAAACTTTTACGCATTATTAAATTTTATGATCCAAAGGCTGACATTCTCTCAAAAATAAAAATCCAATCCATTCTATGAGATAGTTGTTGAGAGTTGAGTTGAACAACAATTCAATTATGTGTAGTTTTCCGTTTCCGTTTTAAAATGTGACATTTGGTTATCAGAAAATAGTCACATAAATATATACGACATTTGGCCCCACGCCACTCTATTAATGCCCGATGATTGGAGGGGGTTGAATGTGTGGAACATTCTGGGAGAAAGTTTCAAACAATACTCATAACTTGCGATAATTATGAACACTTGTGCGAAGGAGATTTTGCGCGTTTGTGTTGTAAGACGACAGGTGGAAAAGGGTTTACCCAAAGAAAACAGCGAAAGTGCGAAAGGGTATTGTTGCAATTTGCTCTCACGCGTGCTGGGTTTTATCATTGGGCGGTTGAATGAATTAATGATCTCAAGACGAGATCCAACGTCTACATCTTCAAAGGGCTGTTTTCAGCGCGTTGTGTCTAGCAAAATTGATCAAATCGCGGTCATCGTACTTAAGCTGTTCATTGGCTCAGCTTAATTTTGCTCAAGACCACTGTTTGATTGAGGATCGGCATATTTGGATAGTCATACTTTAGGAGAATAATGTTTTTGTTAGATGCTACATTACCAATTTCACAGAAAGCAGCATTGGTGTTCTTGGTGCAAAGTAGGGGCTAATTTAACGTCATATGTATGTATGCATGTATTTATGTAAGGTAGTCACAATTTCTTCTAAGACCTTGTCTTGTATGTAGCTCCACTAAATAGAAGGATCTTGAGGGATTTGAGCTTCCGGTCTAAGTTCTTAGTAACGCTGTGTGAAGAGCCAAAAACAGAGACATTAAACAGACACATTTATGCGAAAGCCGCGAGAACGTATGAATCCGATATAACTTAATTTTGCAATACATAGTATGCTTTCCAAAGGATAGCCACTATTGTTGGAATAGAATGCGCAGCGCCACAAACGAATCGACATAATAAAGAAAACTATGGTTTAAAATTCGAAATACCTTCCGAACATCATGGGATGGGAGCAATTTCAGCTTACTAAGGGGATTTCATGATGTTGGGAAGATATATCCAATTGAAAAACATAATTTAAATTTGGCGCACTGTACGCAATAAAAACATAATTAGTAATGAAAGAAAATGATGCTAAACTGTTAGCAAAGAAGAGTTGGCACTTCTAATGCAATACGCTTCTATCGGGTGCCAGTTGGTCCTTCCTTTATCCCGATTTTATGAATTTAAAAGTAAGAGATCATTATATATTTATATCAAAAATACACTGATAGGCAAAATAAAGTGCCCACCTCATCGTTTTTTCATTTTCTCTCATTTACTTGGTTCAAATTAAAGTAAACACTGTTTTTTTATTATCTTATTTTTTATATTCTTTTTAAGTTTCACTTATGGAATACTGCAAAAAAAAAAGTTTTACTTAAAGAAAAAAAATCAATTTGTGTTGAAAAAAAAAACAGTGACAAAATAAAGTGTCCACTTCATTTAGGCTACAGAAAACATAAATTAAAGTAAAATAAAAGAATTTCAATAATTTATGTGTCCTCCTTTGGCCTTCAGGACCTCCTGCAGGCGCTTCGACATGCTCTCGACCAGGTTCTTTAGATGCTGTGGATCTAGCTCTTCCCAGGCGCGCTCCAGGGCTTCAAAATAGTTATTTTTATTGGTAACACCAGTTTTGTCAACCCTGGCATCTAGAATCGCCCACAAATTCTCGATGGGATTGAGGTCCGGGCTTTGTGGAGGCCATTCCAGCGGTTTGATCCGACAAGACCGGAAGAAAGACTTGGTTTTCTTGGCAGTATGCTTCGGGTCGTTGTCCTGCTGGAAAACGAACTTCTCTTCAAGGCCCGTTTGGATCAGCGAAACCTCCAGATTTTCTCGCAGGATGTTGATGTAAGAATCTGCCGTCATTATCCCGTCGATTTTCACAATGCTTCCCACTCCACCCCACGAAAAACACCCCCAGACCATCAAACTTCCTCCTCCATGCTTCATCGTGCCTTGGATGTGGCGCTCCTGAAGCTCCTCTCCCGATCTGCACCAAACACGAACCCGCCGCTTTCGGTTAAACAGTTCGAATTTTGATTCGTCCGTCCAGAGAACCGTTTTCCAGAACTCTAGGGGCTTATCAGCATGCTCCTTAGCAAACTTAAGCCGTTTGGCTTTGTTTGCCTTGCTGATAAATGGGCGCGTCCGGGCAAGTTTGCTATTCAACCCCTGTGCTACGAGACGGCGACGAACAGTTCGACCGGAAACTGATAACTGAAGGGTTTCCTGGATCTCGCGGACAGTTACCTTCGGGTTCTTCTTGACTTCGCGCATGATCTTGGTGTCCGTTCTCACATCCGTTTTCCGCTTCCTGCCATGGCATAGGGTATGGTTGTACTTGCCACACAATCATACTAATGCAAAAATGGTACGTGGCATCGAAAGCTCTCAATTATTATCTGTGTAAGTGTATTTAAAACACTAAGTTGAGAGCAAGCAATAAGCTGATTGCGGAGGCAATAAGCTTAAACCGCTAAGAAAAGAGAAAGGAACAGTGGAAATTTTTATTATAACTAATGATTTATAAAAAAAATTAAGACATAAGTAGGAAATTGCATAAGAAAGCACATAAGAACTAGACATCAATTAACTAAATTATAAACGAATGAAGAAGTTACAAAATGCCCTCATGACTGACTTACTAATTAAATATCATAAAGAGACGCAATGACCTCTCAAACTCTTTTAAATGAATCTTCTCTCTCATGAGTTCCACCAGTAAACCATAAAAATTATTTTGTTGGGACTACTGAGACTTGTAACACCAGGTAGAATTCAAATATCTCAACTGGTAGAATTCAACTATCCTAACGGCATAATTACGTCTTATTGTTGATACATGAAAACTGCTCAAAAGGACTCGCAGCACATAAAAGACGAACTAAACTACAAAAGACTGAAGAAAACGCACTGACAAACTAAATAACATAAAGACGAAATGACACCATACAAAACAGTGAACATGAACATGACTGAGAGCAATGGGAAGCAAACTTGAAAGTGTAACACCTTTTGAGGCAGTTTCAACAGCGTCTCTATGGACGACATGATCCTTGCACAGCTGGTGAAATGCTTCAAAAGGTGTTAAGTTATACTTAACACCTTAAGCACAAGGAACTATACGAAAGCTTCTTATTTTTAGTTCGAGAAAACTGATTCGGAAGACTTTCATAGTACATAAATGACACACTTCACTGACTGAACTACAACAGACTGAAGAAATTAAGAAACGCCGTATTAAACATACAACGTAACACTGACTAACAAGATAACCGACAGACAATCAGTCCAGCATTGAGCTCTCATGCCGTGTGGTTCTATATTCTTTTTGCTGAAGGAAGTATTCTTGCTACCTAAAGCTATAACAAAATTAAACAGCACTTTTCAATGCTATACATTATCTGCATTTTTAAATTTATTTATACACTTATTCCTTATCGATCCATGTCTGGGCCCTACGCGAGGTAATCCGACTTGGATATCGGTTTAGAAAATTCCTCTTTGACCCTTCGTATTCGTGTAGATTCTGCTTGGAAGTTGATTAGGAGAAAACGTATACATTCCTAATTAAACAATCCTCTTCGGTCAAAATTCTTCATTATTGGTGATTTTAATGCAAAACACCGTTCGTGAAAGCAATTTCAATGGTAATATACTATTTGATAATTCGGCGCCAACATTTGATTAGGGTGCATCTGCTTTTGTAAACAAACACTTTGTCTTCTAATTTATCGGAAGTCGAATACAATTTCTTGAAATTGAATATATCAGCGGATAGAGATAAAGCTCCTCTTCCTTAAAGAGTGCTTAATTTGTATTTGTGACATTTAGTTTAAGAGGAAATGACTACGAGAGCCATTGTTCACAAAAGCAGATTCGCCCTTATCTAATGTTGGCGCTGAATTGTTCTGCGGGATATTACACTATCCAATTTCGAAACAGCCCAACTTGCTTTTCTTCTGCAAGCAATCCCTCAACTATTTAATTGGTCTTAACTGATTCATGTCAACTATGTAGCCAATTGGTTATCCATCGTGACTTCGGTTCGGATCACCTTCCAGTAAATTTTGAAATATCTCAAGAAATAATTTCTAATCCCAACAGTTCTACTTTCAATTACCATAGAGCTGATTGGAATCAATATAAAAAATTCATGGAATATAACTTTGATCCTAATATTCCTTCGAAAACTCAAAATTATATCGATAATGCTCTTCAATCTCTGACTACTTCTATAGTCGGAGCAAGAGCTGTCTCAGTTCCAAAATGCGAGGTAAAGCTCAATTCATTTATAATAGACGACGATCTTCAGCTTTTGATCCGTAGAAGACAATATCAAAGAACACGCGATCCCGATGAAAGTTATGCGAGATTTGCAAAAACACATTAAAAAACGTTTTTCTACCCTGAGGGATGAACAATTTGAAAAAAGTGTGTCAGAATGAGACTCGAGTTCCTAACTTTTTGGAAACTCTCCAAAATTTTGAAGAAACCTCAAAAGCCTATTCCAGCGCTCAAAGAAGGTGATAAAATAGTGATAACAAATGTGGAAAATTCCAGTATGTACCTTGTCTTTCATGGTAAAATTATTCAATAAATGTTTTCATTTGGCATACTTTCATGATAAATGGTCCCAATTTTAAAGAAAGTTGTCCTAATTTTAAAGCCCGAGAAAGATCAAGCTAAAGCTTATAACTACAGACCAATAAGTTTACTTCCTTCAATAAGTAAACTTTTTGAAAAAAAATAATTTTGAACAGGATGTTGCTTCACATAAATTCCAACGCAATTTTTGAAGATGAGCAATTTGGATTTCGCCATGGGCATTCAACTACGCATCAACTTTTGAGAGTAACAAATTTAATTCGTTCAAACAAAGCTGAAGGCTGCACAACTGGAGTTGCTTTTCTAGACATAGAAAAAGTATTCGACAATGTTTGGCATGAAGGTTTGATTGCTAATGTATGATATGATATGTACTACCACCCATTGTAGCACGGAAACTAAGTCCGACAGCAGTGAGCTCTCCTCTCTGTTAGACTTGATCAAGCTTTAATAACCACTGATTATCCTATTATTTATACATTTTAATCTACTGTTGCCATGGTCACTATTTGCTGCTTGGTGTTGGTTTTTATTACAGCAATACGCTTTTATTTTTGCTGGCTTAATAATTATTGCTCCTGTGTAAGGATAAAAGAGAAGATTTTATTGACAGGGAGTTAAAGACAAATGGACGTAAAACAACAAAAAGCAATTTTTAAATCATCTATGAAGTAAAATCAATAAAACAATATCATCAAATATAATGATATTGTGAGTTATGATACGGAACTGCCAAAAATAGAACTGTAACATCAGACACAATCCGAATGGCAAACAGCACAGATTTGGAAAAGGTCTATTTGCAGGCATGAAGGTTTGAAGGTTTGATTGATAAATTGAAAAACTTTAATTTATCGCTCTATATTATGAAATTATTTAAAATTATTTAACTGACAGAACTCTGCAGGTAACTTATCAGAATTCCAAATCTGATCGACTACCTTCTAAAGCTGGAGTTCCTCAGGGTTGCATTTTTGGGCCGATATTATGCAACATTTTTACTTCCGATCTCCCTGATTTGCCTCAGGGTCGCCAGAAATCTTTCTTTACCGATGACACAGGCATTTCTGCTAAAGGAATAAGTCTTCGTGTCATTTGCAGGAGACTGCAGAAAAGTTTAGGCATTTTCTCTTCTTGTTTACAGAAAGAGAAGATTTCCCCTAACGCTTCCAAAACTCAACTTATAATATTCCCACATAAACCAAGAGCTTCTTTTTTGAAACAAAAAGCATGAACAATGTAAACAAAATTAGGTAGGGAAACGGAACCTATTCTCACCATAGTACATATATCCATCACATTCTGCAGCCATCCAACTTCAAACGTAAAAAAATGTTTAATTTCTCCAATTAATGGACGCAGGAACCAAAAATATATAATCCTGGCAAATAAAATTAGGTCTTGAATATAATTAAGAGCTACAAAAACGTTTCGGAGACTTGAATTTCGTAAAAATAATGTGCAGTCAGATTTTCAACACTGTTCCCGTAAATACAAACACCGGTTTTGTCAGTTGCCGTACTGTGCAGCTACAAAGCTACAATTTATATTTAATTAGTTTTATGGATTTTAGGGTTTCTAGTTATCTACTTACAAATTCGGTATTAACGGTATATCAGTTTCAGGACGTTGTACAATCTCGGAAAGATACTGTGAAAGGCTATACGTAACATTATTTAAGGTTACCGAACAAAGTAAGACTCTCTGTTTACAGGCTCAACATACCTATTATTAAGACTTGTCTCTGCATACTACGTTAGAGGACAATCTGTGATCCACCTGCTGGATTAATGCTATAAACATTGAATCTAATCAAGTAATTATTATTCCATAAATAAACTGAATTCAAATCTCACAATATATTGTTTCAATTCTTTCACCTACTCAAATCTGCTGACTAATATCCTCAATTGTTCTATCCACTGTCGTTGCTACGTCAAGATGACTTTTCGTGTGACGGAACGGACAGTTGGCTCACTTACTTTTCGCCGCAACGAGGGGTATCGGCGACAAACACAATTTCTTACCTTTGCACTACAAATTCGTCGTATTGATCTAACCGTACTAGGGAATATACTCGAACCAGACTCCAAGTTTTCTCTTCAATTACACTATATTCTCACACATTTTCGATCCGTAATTGCACAAACCATAAAAATCACACTCCACTTATTACACTAGCCACACTAGAATCTACGAATACTTGATAAAATACTAGAAAACTATGGGATTGATTTTCACAATAATATAAATACGCTTGCACCTATTCTGAACCGTGTTTACAATCGACGTCATCGCTTGATATTGCACTGCTCACATACTGTATAGCATACACATCAACGCTAGTGTGCGTGTTCAATCATTCATAGAGCATTCTATGCCCCGCGTTGTGGTCAGTCTTGTTGTCAATATTCTCATGGGAGAATAACAAACAAACCCTTTCATATTGTCTTGGTTATATGCATGCTACCCAATACACGTGAAGTGCTGTCAAATGATCTACTTGATTTTTGGGTGTAGTAGTGAAGAGCGTTAACTTGTTTGTTTTATTTTTCTTGATTAAAATCAGTACGATTAACATATGTACACATATGGGATTAATGTTTTTCGTCATATTATTAATATAGGTACATAACAGTTTCAACTTTTCCGTATTAAATTGGAAGACAATTATCAGAATGAAATGTTGTGTGTGCTGCTAAACGATTAACGGTAAATGGACGAATAAATTGTGAATAACTTGTGTACTCAGTGTTCGGTATTCAGTGCATATTCATCGATTTCCACTGGAGGTCTGCTTATTGAGCTCAATATAGGTACCGCTTCCCTACATATTTTAACAGTTAAGGTTGTTACGTTACAGTAGTAGTTGAAGTACCTAGATTAACATGAAATGTGAATATTGATAAATTTGGAACAAATAAAGAGATAAAAAAAACCAACAGAAAATTGAAAAAAAAAACAGACGAAAGGACTCAAAATTCTGTAACGTGGATCCTTCCTAGTCATTTACAATAGCGTCTTTTAAGTCACAGACGAAATAGGGCTATCTGTCAAAGGATAAGCTTTTTCTATTGGAATTTAAAGGAATCAGCTTGCGTTAACTAATGTTAGTTGCAAAAATGTTTCAGTTTATTTTAACAAGTGATCAAGTGAAGTGTTAATTTTAATTTTCCTTGTTTTCCAACATGTCGAATTGGCAAAACATCGCATGAACAAAATATCGAATAAGGATCAAAATACGAATAATTCGAATGGATAAATATCGCGAAGAACACCGAGTGCCAATGTCAGCGCAGCTACTGATGGGGTTAGGAAATTTGGCTGATCAATTTTTAATAAAACAAATAATAAACCTATTAACTCAAATATCAGCCTTTATATGTCGACATTTTTCGACAACGTTGAACTAATTAATAGTTACAAGGAAGAGCAGACGAAAAAATAATGATTACGAAATCTAAACTTTCTAAAAAAAACTTGCTAAAAATTTCTTAACTTTCTCTTGAGATTCGATCATGAGTTTTCTACCTTGGTTCTTCGCAATTTGTCCATTTGAACTTTCCTTATTATTCGAACTTTTGACCATTTTACGAGCTACTCGATCTTTTGTTCATTAACCCTTTTCTCCTTTAGACATTTTGTTCCTGCGACCTTTTTTCGTTCGATGTGTTGTCGATGGACCTTTTTTCCTACAACCATTTGAAAGTCCTCGGAATAACAATAACAAATCCTCTCAACATTTCCTTCAAAAAAATACAATTCTTTCTAACCTACAACAAATACATGTTATATAGTTAAATTAAGTTAAACTATATAACAATAAAATTCCGGTTCCGGCTAATGACAACGCATTTGTGAGTTAGCTTTGTGGATTGTTATTGGTATTAGTTTTAGGTATTAGTAATTCCTCCATAACATACGTAAAACGTGTACAATTTGTTATCCAAAAAAACACTTCTCCTGTTAAGTAGTTACATTGTTCAGTTCTATAGCACATTAAATAAACATAATTATTAATCATCAACGTTGTAAATGAGAAAGCTATAATCTGAAACGAAACACACCCATTCACCTTTTCCTATCTTTCAGATACAAAGTAGTTAAACAAACAAATTCATCTCCTCCTCAAACGAAAAAAAAAAATCAAGTTCAACAACTTTTCAATTATCGAAAGTAATAACTTGTATTACGCACCACGGAGGGAGGTTACCGCGTTTGAACAACAGTCAAACATAATTTGAATTGCAAAAGAGAATTTCACTTGATCCTATTGTTCAAACTTTTTTTTTTGTTTTGTTCCCATCGCAACATGCCTCGTCTTTTTTTTCGGTTCCTTTCTTCTCCGTGAGCAGTGGAAACGAATCATGGCCTAATCGATTCTCACGCCCCAACACAACGTGCGGGTGTGAATGAGCCAGACATCACCCCTCCCCCAAACCCCCGTCGATCCCGTAGGATCACGATGAATACGGGAATATGTAATGCTCGATAATTGATTGATTTGATCGGCTCCACGCGGCTTACCGGTGATGTGGTAGCGGTCATCAACCAAAACAAAAGCAAACACCAACAACCCCCCTCCGCCGATGATGATGCGTACGTGTTTGTGAAAAACAACGAAAATTCAAACAAAGCCAGTAGGCCTTGCTTCCTCCTGGCTGGTTCGGCGAATTGCATAACGCTCAGCGAGGAAGCCGTTATCTCGCGTGGCTGCACGGCCTGCTGGGATTGGATTTGGAAGAATAACACTGTTACTTATCGACGAGCGCCCGATCGATTTCGGGTTAAGTGGTGGCGATCCAGAATGGGAGCAATAGCAGATGTTTTCTGTTGACGAGAAGACGCCCGGCCCGGCGTGTGTGGGGCCTTCCTCGGGAACGTTGCGGATTTCAATGGAGTTTAATTTTCTCAAACGAGAGCGCCTTTTCCTTTTTCAATTATTTTGAGAATGGGTGCCAGAGCCAGATGGTGAGTGAAGGTCATGGAAAAAGTTTAATAGTGGAGAGGTTCGGGAGCAATTGGGAAATCGATCTTTTAATTTTCCACTTTATGGTGAATCAGATGATTATTTGACAGATTTTTTTTTGGTGGTGCATCGTTGCATCGCCCCGTCAGTTTGTCTGTCAGTTGACCGGGGACATGCGCTCTGTGAAAAGTGCATTCAGTTTTACATCACCTCGCATCGATTTTGCTACCTCTCGTGAGATGCACAGTCAAATTGTAAATATTTCTCGTTTTGTATTCGTTTCTTCTCGCTGTGAGAAGTCAATGCGAAGATGAACATTTGAGTTGCGTAAATCACCTCCTCTTGTCTTATTCAGCTGTTTACTGTGCTTGGGTAGTGGTGAACTTGACAGTGACTTGACGTATTCACGTTTTGGCGTTTTAGTTTGTTTTCTTTGCTGGTCAACTAATCACGGCGGAAAAGAAGAAATTATTGGTAGTCTTCGCTCCTGAAAGTGGGTAATACGGTGATTCAGTGTAGAATAGGGTCGAGTCGGAAGAAAGCGACGAAGAAGATGAGTTTCGCAACGGCGGCATTCAATATCAACGATCTACCGTTCGAGGTTTGTGACTGATTTTTTATTGCTTTGTTTTTGTTTCCTTTTGATTCGCGTGACTTTATGTTGCAGATACTGTGCGATCTTTTTGATTACCTTTCGCTTGAGGATGTAAAAACCGCTTCACTCGTATGTCACCGTTGGCATCAGATAATTTTCTCCGAGTTGTACATCAAACGCTTCAAACTGGTTCTCAGCTTGAACGAAATGCTGCCGCAGCTGAAACAGACACTTCCGATATTGGAAAAATCCGACCGCGAGTATTATAGTCTGATTTTGAAAGTCAATCTCGGCAGACCGTTAACCGATGCTCGATTGAAGATTCTGAAATTTGCGGTGCGCTTGATATCGCAGTACTCCGAGTCATTGTACTTCAACATGGCTGACTTACGGTTGGAGTCGTGCGTTTCTGAGCGATTGCTTCGCAGTCGAAAGCTTCAATTGATCGACACTCGCGCAAAGTACATACCCCTAGGAATGGGGCTGAAAGAGACAATGCTTGCTGCGATTTGCGATTACTCTACCGAAGTAGTAGACCTGGTGATTGCCGAGATGAATATCAATAATCCGAAAGCATTGGAAAAATTATCTTCCCTCAGCCAACTGAAGTTGCTCCTGATCAGCGACTACTATCCGTACATCAAACCTCCCATACCTCCGATCAATCTTCCAAATCTGGAAAATCTCTCGCTCATTAATGTGACAGACGACGCAAATTTCTATTTCAAAGCGGATAGCCTCAAGCGATTTTTCATCCACACCAATGGAACGGACGCTGCAAAAACGATGCAATCGATCGCAGAGAACATCCGCAGCATAAACAGATTGTGCGTTCATTTCACCGCGCGGACAATCCTGGCGGATCAGGTCTTCGAGCATTTGGACCGATTTCCCAATCTGATTGCGTTCGAACTGGGAGGTGTTGCCGTTCCGTCGGATACTCTCAAGCAGCTCAATCCAAGCAACCGAGTCCACAAACTTATCTTCGTAGAGTGTCACATGGTAGGTTGTCACAAATGATCTAAAAATCGGATTACTTGGACCATGCTTTCTTTTATTTTCGCAGGAAACTCTGTTTTTGACCGATTTGAAGGAAAAACTAGGATGTTTAAGGCAAATAGTGTTCGATTCGTGTTTTCTTTTCCACAAAAGCGAGGGCTTCCAGAGGATACAGTACCACGACTTGGAACCGCTGAGGCGAGCGATGCCCAACTGTCAAGTGCTGCTCGACTATGACTAGCTTATGATAAATGGTAGCGATTCAAGAGCTTGTTATATAATACATCACTGTTTGATTGAATTAGGATGTTTGTTGATTGTTAGACATTGTTGAATAGTTTTAGGAATAAATGCACTTTGCCATTGTTACCGAGCTCAAGATGTTGTGATTCATGTGAAATAATGTCTTCCTAAACCGAATTGTACGCAACTCGACAAAAGGTGTGTTTTTCACTGAGTTTATTTTCTCGTCTATTTAAACGTATTCTTATGTTCTAAAAAATGCTTACATGTGTCGGTCACAGGACACCGACATAAACATGACTAAGTGTGTATGGTCGATTTCGCCACAGCATGTTTGAATTAACATGTTCAAAAAAGTTTCTATGCCACAGAGATGGTGCGGCGATGCAATTTTTTTTGCTTCGCAATTCTAGACCATCTTCGGCAAAGTTGTAGTGCGTGAATTTTCCGAAAAGCTGCCATTTAAAGCTGTATGTTTTCTTATTATTGAGATACATGGCTTTGTATTATCACATACGGGGAATGTACATCATATTAACTATATGTCCTATGAATATTTCAGTATGTTGAGCTATATATGAGATATTAGGATTAAAAAAATGTTGGATTTAGGCTAAACATTATCGTTTGTTACAGGGGGTAAGTCACTCGGCCCATGTGTGATAATACCATCAAAAACACACTCGCCTCCACATGAAAAATAAATTCATTTCTGGTACCCCTTACTCGAATCGATTGTTTGTTTGCTCACGGTTTTGATTCCCTCTCGCTTGCACGGATGTAATTCAGATGATTTATAAGCTTGCGAGAATTAAACGTAAAAATGGTCCATGATTGCCAATAACCATACATTTTCGATTGTAGTTTTGACAGATGTGTTGAAAGACAGAAATACCTTCTGACACCATGAAACACAAAAACAACGTACCAAAGTGTCTAACCCTTGGTTTGTTAGAAACTTTCAATTTGTCTAAATAGCGTAAATAAGGTTTAATCAACTCTACTAAACAATTTTTTTTCTCATGAGGTTTCTTAACATTCAATTGAATACTCTGATAAATTCTGATGGAAACCATACTTTCTTTAAACATGAACACACTTATTAGGTTGTACGATTTTCATCTATTGGAAGACTTTTCGTGTTTCATCTGTAATTTTTTCGTTATCGGCCTGACCAAACTCACTTTTTAAAGTTATTATAGAATCTTAAGTCAATAAAAGCCTATCGGTCTTACCGAACTCACGTCATAATATTTTTACAGCATTGCAAGTCATGTACTTATATATAAAAAAAAGCTGATTTCAGTAATTGAAAGCTGCGATTAATATTGCTTATAGCTGGTAAAATAAGTTAATCTTTTTTTTTTATTCAAGTTCACTCGAGACAAAATGGCAGCTTCGGCAGCGTCATGTTAATATACAATAAACCCCTTTTGAGTTCACTTATAGTAAACATGGCCAGCCACTCCAATATTTATTCTCTCGAGAGAATAAAGCTAAATTCAGCAGGTGCACTAGTCCATAGAGATTGGCAGAAAATGATGCAGTCTACTTTGAATACCGTCACTTTCTTAAAAACACGTTTACAAACGTATCAGTAGAACGATTGTTATTGGAAAACTAGGAAAATTCAAATTAACACTTCAATACTTTAAAAAACTGAAACACTTTTCCACTAGAAAACGCTTACTCTTTGACAGATAGGCCTATTTCGTCTGCAATTTACAGACTTCTTCAGTCCTTCGAGCGCCATTACCATCGGATCCGGAAGCCCAGCCTACAGCAAAACTCCAATTGGTGGCAAACCCATTGAGCAGCTACCGTCGACTACCAAGTGATTCCCGGTGACGCCCTTTAAATTTTCTATTCGGTGGACGAACCCTTTCCACGACCTATTCCAATAGTTTGTGGCGATCGAGGAGGCAAGCATGGAGTCCTCAATCGGAGATAAGCGAGCGCTGAGGATCCTTCAAGAAACCACTCGAAGAGTACATGGAAGATGGGCTGGTATAGCAAACAGTTATCCTATGGCCATTCGAAGAATAGAATGTTCAGAGCGGATGGTATCGAAGGATTCCTATCTTGACGAAGGTGAGGAAAGAAAATTCGATGAATCTAGAAGCAAAAATCGAAAAAGTGCTTAAGTGGAAACCGTCCGAAGACGTCTTCACTTTCGATCACAGGGTTCCTCCTTCAGGTTGTGATCGAAAGTGAAGACAAATAAAAATCGTCGAAAGCCAGGAGCCACCCACCAAACGTCAAGTACTAAGAGCGGTCATGTAATTTGTCGATCCCTTCGGATTAGTGGCGCACTTTTCATCTCATGGTAAGATCATTATGCAGCGAATTTGGAGGACTGGATTGGATTGAGACGAGTTAATCAGTTGCGAAATATTGAAAAAAGGAGCGGACAACTATCAAAAATTAACAAAGTTTGCGTCTCAAGGTGCTACTTTTCCTGCTCTGTAGTCACACAGGAAGACTCGAAAATACACACCTCCGCGGTCTTTGCAATGATGTAACTCGATGTACACAAAACAAAGGTAGTGCCGCTGAAGCCCCTTTCAATTCCTCGATTAAAGTTACTGGCAGCCTTTATCGGTTTCAGACTTTTGGACATAATCTGCAAGGCGTTGACAATTCCAGTTGCTGCTAGGTATCTCTGGTCCTCGCATGGCTGTGGTGCGAAACGCGACTATACCATTATTTCGTTGACTTCCGTGTGGGAGAGACTATCGCGGATGAGTGGCAAATGGTTCCATCCAAGGTCAAGCAACAAAATAGAAACGGCCAGCTTTAATCAGTGGCGTCTCGTGAAATTTAACCGGGTTGTGCACTTCTTTCGAACCCGGACGTCAATTTTGACAACAATTTCTTGCTCCATAGTTCCTCCTTTGTCGAGTCTCTGTGATATGCCACAAAAGTACCTTGTCAATGTCCCCAAACAAGAGAATTAAATTGCAACTAGCCAGTGAGTAAACTACTCTGTGCAGACCACAAAGTGCACAAAACAGACACTAACTCATCGGCAATCAAGTTATGGAGAAAAAAACATCTACAAACGATCTGGTGCAACATTTGAAATGCCCAGTCCGCGAGTATTAACGAGTATAAATCGATGAATTTGATAATACATGAAATATACAATTTTAGACTGTGCAGTGCACGAGGTGCACATATGGACGAGACGCCACTGGCTTTAATCCAGGGGCCTGTTGGTTCACCGGGCCGAGATTTTGTAGCGAATCAGACCCAAGTTTACGCGATTTCAGAGATTTCAAGAATGAGTCAACGTCGTTTATGAACAGGGCCACACTGGGAATAGACTTTTTCTGGCCAGTTTTCGTGAAGCAGGGTCGCAGTCTGGTTTAACGATGAATCGCGCTGTTCACGTGTCTGTTAGTCAGAACCAACTTTGTAGGGGCGAATAACTTGCAACATAAGCAACTCCGAGCATTCTATGAACACTGCGCAGTAACCTTTATGAATTCAGTCACGAGATGGCACAAGGAAGGGATCGGTGAAAGCTGCAGTGGTAGCGATCGCAGACCATCCACACCATCCTAGCGACGAGGTCCTGGAGACCGTACTACTCGAAGCCGAGCCAGTAGTAAACTCGAGACTTCTTTCGTACATCCCTTTAGATCACGAAGAACAAAAAGCATTTACACCAAACCACTTCTTCTTCTACTACGGAACGTTAATCAACCTTTTCGGAATTTGGCAGAAAATACTTCAACTCTGATGGACAGCTGGAAACTGGCGCAGCACCTTATCGATACGTTCTAGATTCGGCGGATTCGTGAATACCTGCCAACTCTAATTCGTCGTACCAAATGGTTCCAACCAGTGAAACCATCGAAAGCCGGTGACCTAGTGGTGCTAGTCGAGTTGCGGTAACCGTAACGGATAGGTTCGAGAACGAATCATGGATATTGTGAAGGTGAAGGACGGGCAAGTTCGGCGGGACGAGATGTACATGTCGAAAGGAACAAGCAGCCGACACGGGCGTGTGGTGGTTGCCAAACCCACTTGGTAGTTGCCGCCGGCTACCAAGTAAGTCCCGGTGACGCCCTTTAAATTTACCGTTGAACGTTTGTAGAGATATGTCAGTTTGAAAGATGATCGATAAACGGATCGATAAAGGGTCAATTATTGAACAAAAGACAGTCGAAGACAGACAGCACTTTACAAACAGATGATAAAAATAGTTTGTATAGTTCGAAAAAGTTTAATTTTTTTTATTAAGAGGAAGTGAATTAGTTGAGGAAATAAGAGTTAGCCACCGGGAGAATTGACGGTCTTAAAAGAAAGTCGAAAGTTTGTGAAAAATACCAAATCTTAAAGCTGCATAACATAACTGCATTTCCATGGTGCTGAAAAAAGGTTTTTTAACCTGAAATTCAACCGAAATTCGCCCGTCAACACCTCTCCGGAACTGAAAATCCTATTTCCTTTAGCTGATGACAAGTAGATACCATGCGGTTTACGTAACGCTCCCTTGATCCGCAAGATTCCAGGTCGGTTCTAATGAGCTTGTACAGGAGTCCAACTTTCCGGATGAGGTCCGTTTCCTGGAAAGCGCTGGTTAACTTATACAAAACTTTCCGGGATGTAGTTGCGTCTTGAACGTGATAGTAATTCGCTCCAAGAATACGATGATCTTTTCTCTAGCCTTCTTTTCCTTCACCGGATCTACTGCTTTCGAAGTTCCACCTGCCTTCTTCTTGGGCTCAATCGCTTCCCATAAGTCTTCGGCATCGAGATATGTCTGCACAGCAAATCTCAAGGTGGTCCAGTTCTTTCTGCCAATGAGCCTTTCCCCTACCTGCAATGTTCACACGTATGTGGGTTAACAACATCTTGGTAATAGTAATCTTACTCAGTTAACTAGAAGTAGGTCTGTATTTGCAATAGCTTAACGAAAAATGTACAAGTTTACTTGACAATGTATTTCTTCTAATTTCTCTAAAGTCTCTTCTCAATAATCTCTAAAGTCACTTTGCCAATTCTTCGTTTAAATTTTATGCTGGTGAGTTTTCGCTTCGCGAGTCGAGTAACACGTGCGTGTACAAATTTCATTAGTGCGTTAAGTGATAAAATTATATTCGTTTATAACAATAATACGTTTATCGTCACGGTATGTTACCCGCGATAATTTCGTACGTTAATGTGGTAAATCCATCAAAAGTAATTGTTAATTATATTAGTTTCATGTTTCATCAGCTGGGTAATTGTGTTCTTAAAATTCGACATTTCAACGTATTCTTGTAGTCCATTGAAATAAACCACCTACACTTGTGAGTGGCCCCAACAGCATCCTTTCAAAGTCGATGTTTTAACATGTTTTTGTATTCTGCTGAAATAAACCACACTTGTAAGTGGCTCCAACATCCTAACTGTAGGGGTGAAACGGTTCTATAAGTCGATGTTTTAACGTATTCTTTCATTCCAATGAAATTAACCACCCCAACTTGTGAGTGGCTCAAACAGCATTGTTACTGTTGGTTTAAACCGGTGCCAAACCTTGAAAAAACTAAAAACTCGCATTCGACTGAACTGAATGACTTCATGCACCATACGATCGGAAAAACTCACAAAACTGGTATCAAATAAATAAAAGGTTTTGTTATCTCGAAATCATTTTAATCTCAGCTGTTAACGCATAACAAATTTAGTTATCAACATCGACTATCATCTGTTATTATTGTTTATTGATTACTAGCTGAACCCGGTGCGAGCCTTGCTACGCATGCAACAAAATGAATGAAAATTTAATAGAACCTGCTCATTTATGTTGTTTTTGTGAATGCATCTGGTTAAAATATTTTCGTTTACTAATGTAATTTCTGAAAAAAAAAACAAAGATTTATGTTTTTAATTAAACTTTTGGATCGGTAGTTTCTATAGGTCTTTCTTTCTGCGTAGAAGCATTTCATTGACAAAAAAATGTATCATCAAACGAAGCCGTATTCTGTCAGTTTGAATGTAATTTTCCCTTGCATAACCTTTGATCAACTTCTTGTGCATAATGTAGCACTGAGAGTAACTCAAGCATCCCCCATTCTTGGCTAAGCAGGGGTCAAACTTCTATCAGTACATGCTTCTTACCCTAGAAATACACTTTGAGTTTAAGTTGCATGGATGATTCTCATGTTTGGTTCCAATTTCTGTTTCGTTTGTTTGAGAGTCCACCCCCCCCCCCCCCCACCAGAGAGATAAGGTCTCAAACCACCTTAGAAAAAAATCTTGTCTAAAACTCCCCACATGCCAAAGTTGGTTCCATTTGCTTGATTAGTTTTCGAGTGATGTGGCAATTTGTGTTTCATTGGTGTGGGAGCACCCCCTTCCAGATGAGGGAGGAGTCTCGAATCATCATAAGGACCTTCACCGACTCCAAAAATCCCAGCATAAAAATCCGGACATACTGCATACAAATTTGCATAGCAGTAGGCATAGTTCTCATGTTTGTTTAAAATTTGTGTTTCATTTGTATGGGGACCCCCGCTTTTCAGAGAGAGAGGAGGGGCATCAAACTACAATAAAAACATTTCTTGCCTTCAAAAACTCGCCTATACCAAATTTGGTTCCATTTGCATGATTAGTTCTCGAGTTATGCAGGAATTTGTTTTTCATTTGCATGGGAGCCCCCTTTTCTATAGGCGGGAGGGGTCTCGAACTATCATAAGATACTTTTCCAAACCATAAACCCCTGCATACAAATTTCCATGGCAGTAGGGATAGTTCTCATGTTTGGTTGAAATTTGTGTTTCATTTGTATGGGAGCCCCCCTTTCCAGAGGGTGGCGGGGTCTCAAGAAACCATAGAAACATATCTTGTCTCCAAAAACTCCCACATGCTAAATTTGGTTTCCTTTGCTTGATTAGTTCTCGAGTTATGCAGAAATGTGTGTTTCATTTGTATGGGAGCCCCCCCCCCCCTTCCAGATATGGGAGGGGTTCCAGACTATCATAAGAACCTTCTTCGACCCCAAAAACCCCTCCACGCAAAATTTCACGCCGATTATGAAGTAATTTGTGTCTCATGCGTATGAGAGTCTCCCTTCCTGAGAGAGTAGGGGTCTCAAACAATCATAAGAACCTTCTCCAACCCCAAAAACCCCTTCATATAAATTTTCACGTTGGTCGGTTCAGAACTTTCCGAGTCTATAAGGGTCTGACAAACAAACAGACAGACAGAAATTCATTTTTATGCATATAGAAATCTAGCCTCCAAAAACCTCCATATGCTAAAAGTGGTTTGATTTACTTGATTAGTTCTCCAGTTATGCAGAAATTTGCCTTTTATTTGTCTGGGAGCCCCCCCCCCCCTTTCAAAATTGGGAGGGGTATTGAACTTCTATAGAAATATTTCTTGCCTCCAAAAACCTCATCATGCCAAATTTGGTTTCATTTGCTTCATTGGCTCTCGAGTTATGCTAAAAATTATGTTTCATTTTTATGGAAGTCTCTCCTTTCAGAAGGCGGAGGGGTCTCAAACCACCTTAGAAACATTTGTTTCCTTCAAAAACCTCCGTTTGCCAAAATTGGTTCCATTTGCTTGATTTGTTCTTGAGTTATGCAAAAATTCGTGTTTCATATTTATTAGAGACCCCTCTTTCAGTGAGCGGAGGAGTCTCAAACCACAATAGAAACATTTCTTGCCTTCGAAAAACTCCACACGCCAAGTTTGGTTCCATTAACTTGATAAGTTCTCGAGTTATTCAGAAATTTGTATTTCATTTGTATGGAAGCCCCCCCTTTGGCCCATTCCAGATGGCAGAGGAGTCTCAAACCTCTATAGATACATTTCGCTTCTCCAAAAACCTTCAGATGTCAAATTTGGTTCCATATGCTTGATTAGTTCTCGAGTTATGCACAAATGTGTGTTTCATTTGTATGAGAGCCCCCCTCTTACAGAGGGCGGAGGGGTGAAGAGTCACCTTAGAAATATTTCTTGCCTTCAAAAATCTCTACATGCCAAATTTGGTTCCATTTGATTAGTTCTCGAGATATATAGAAACTTTTGTTTCATTTATGACACCCCCCCCCCCCTCACAGAGAGAGAGAGGGGGGGTCTCATACTATCGTAGAAACAATCATTGCCTTTAAAATCCCCGCATGCCAAATTTGGTTCCATTTGCTTTATTAGATCTAGAGTTATGGAGAAATTTTAGTTTCATTTGTATGACAGCACCCCTCCTAGGAGATGGGAGGGGTCTCAAACCACCATAGAAAAAAAAATTGTCTCCACAAAACCCCACATGCAAAATTTGGTTCCATTTGCTTGATTAGTTCTTGAGATATGCAGAAAATTCTGTTTCATTTGTATGGGAGCCTCCCTTTTTAGAGAGAGGAGGGGTCTCTGACTACCATATAAACATTTATTGCCTCCAAAAACTTCCGCATGCTCAATTTGGGTTCCTTTGCTTGATCAGTTCTCGAGTTATGCAGAAATTTGTGCTTCATTTGTATGGGAGCCCCCCTTTCCAGAGAAGGGAGGGGTCTCAAACCATCATAAGAACCTTCCCCGGCCCAAAACCTTTTCCATACAAAATTTCACGCTGATCGGTTCAGTAGTTTTCGAGCCTATTAGGTTCAGACAGACAGACAGACAGAAATCCATTTTTATATATATAGATAGATAGATAGATTTTTAATGAACGTTGCGATGTACAAATAAAATTATTAATATGACCAGCATGTTATGAAAATAAAAAATTACTTTTCACCAAAAGTGCTACCAAAAGTGTTGTTAGTGTATGAATTTGATATCATATTGATGAATTTTCTGTATATATAGGCTACATTACTCCGTTTTTTTCGGTTCAATTAAGCCAAACTTAGAGCATTCGGAGACCGTGAAGATAACTGCACGCGTTGTTAAAGTGGTCAGGGAACGGATTAGACGAAAATCATAGCGCTCTGTACGTAAAATGGCCGCAGATCTAAATGTTTCGAGATCGTCAATGCACAATATACTGTGAAATGACCTCGGATTCCAAGCTTTCAAGAAACGTAAGGTTCACGGAGTTTCGGAACCTTCCAAGCAGAAACGACTGCTTTTGTCGCGGCACGGTGGGGAAGAATTTATCTTTTCCGACGAAATGTTATTTATCTTGCTACAATATCCCAATGTCCAGAACAACAGATTGTGGGCTCTCTCTTCGAGAACTGTTCCAGAGAGTGATAGGAATATTCCACGGTTCCAAAGTGCTGCGTCAGTGATGGTTTGGGGAGGAATTTGCAAGCGAGGCAAATTACCACTGGTTTTCATCGAAAAAGGCGTTAAAGTGAATGCCGTATATTATAAAACGGAAGTTTTGGAGAAAGTTGTCAAGCCATATGTACAAGAGGTGTTTGTAGAGGATCACTATGTGGTTCGGCAAGACGGAGCGCCAACGCATCGCCATCGTAATCAAACGAATTTGGGACGAAATGCCGATGGAAGTCGTGCGTGCCACCTGTGACGGTTTCGAAAAACGTCTGAAGCTGGTCAAGAAAGTTAAAGTTAAAGTTAAAGTGTTATTCTTAAACATATGCTGTAGCTGATCAGTATTATATTGCAATATAAATAAGGGTAAAGTTATCAATAAAATCTGGATTATCGATTTGAAAAAAATAGAGTTTTATTTTGTATGAGAATATATTGAACACGGTGTAAATCGATCAACATGGTATCATCATGATTGACTTAATGACATTTGGTATATAGGCTGATTAAAGGGGCTAGGCTACCACTACCTCCCGTCCCGTAATCCTATATAAATTAACGTAACAGCGCATCCATTTTTTTAATTAAGCTCGTTAAACAGATTGAACTTTTGGTCACGATACGCAATAACAGAATATACCTTCATCAGGTAAACAAATTATTTTAATAGATAGGCTAAGTATTGTTCGAATATGATCAGAGAAGCCAAATACCACAAACATCCTTTGATGCTGGATAAGACCAATCTTTGCAAAACACCCGAAAGCATAATTTTCCAATCAATTACCAAAAATTAGCCATCCAAATTATTCAAATTACCACCCAAGGTTGCGTAAATCAATCAAACATAGGATCATTCCACCAACCGCGCGAATGTGCTGCCGAAGAGCGAAAGAAAACGTCGGCTCTTTTGTGTTCCAGTTCAACCGCTCACACCTAACGAGTGCCGCAGCGGCCGATCTATCCTATGTAGGCAACTACTCCGCTTTTAAAATGTTGTTAAATTTTTGCGAGATTGTGAAATAATGCCTGTTTTCACCATTGGCCGGTATGCATCAATCTTCGAAATCTCACACCCAACCCAAGCACTGGCTGTCTATTTAGTTGATTTACTTTAGCCGCGCTCTCGACCTGCAAATCGTCAATTTCCTTCATTTTTGCTTATGTACGTAAGACGTTCGCAGATACCTAGGTAGGTAGCACTACATATTATAGCCGGTTGCGCACGGTTTGCAGCAATTTTCCTCTCGTCGTGCTCACTTCGATCAAGTACCTATCTATCATCTTGGTACACGTTAGTGATCAAGACCTACTGGGATTGTTTTCCTTCTTCCGTTAAGTGTTTGGGTTTTTTGGGCTCGCACAACATTGCACAACTCAATCGACGAATCCAAAATTTGGGTCATGTATTTATTTGCTTGAAACCATGCGCAACACGTCATAGCACCGAGGGGCTGCATTGTTCGATACGCCGATACGCCGTCACCTAGAGAGTAATGTTTTCATTCTTAAGTGCTGCCCAGTGCTGCCAGCGGCTCAGTGCTGAACCGCCAGACGTTGGTTGATTGAAGCAAATCGACTTTTTCCCAGATTCATCATCATTATTGGCGTTCAATTGCACTCGATGTATGTAGCAATCACTGCGGGCGAACTGCGAACCTGAGCGTGAAAGATGCCGGTGCACCAAATTCGGTCAAATGTAGCTCGTTAATCTTTTTTTTTTTTACGTTTCTGTGATTGTGTTTTTTTTTCGTGGCCTACTGTGGCCGTGTTTTTTTTTGTTAGGGGTACATATTAACAATATTTAACCCAGTCCAATGACGAAAAATTGCTGGAATGAACATATTCTGGGTATCAAATGAATTATCGGGAAATGTGGTTAACTTTTTCAAGCTGCTTGGAAAATTGATTATTTTGTTTTGAACCTACTGGTGGAACACGTCAATGCAGTGAATATATATGGTGGGCCATTAGTCTCAGTTGTTGGTTACAGTCAATCATCGAGTTGAATGGTAGATTTGTGGTTATGATATATTTTTTTATTTTGCAGAGTTGGCATTGCAAAAAAATAGTAAATAATTGTCTTTGAGGATTGCATAAGATAAGGTTGAATTTGGCGAACAATGCTGAGACATTACCTTTGGGGAGGGTTTCATTAAGAGCTTACACTGAAGCACTCTACACAGCAGTCATTATCACAAAATTTTGAATTTATATGATATAACTGAACATCTGTACTACACGTTTAGAAACTATGACTTTTACACGAGACGTAATTCGTGTTTGAAAAAAGTCGGGGAACGTAAAGAAGGATTTTGTGTAAAATTGTCTCCTGAAACTGACACATACGCAGGGCTAGCAGGTACTTTTTAGTGACTTGGTCACTATTTTGAGTCTAGTCACTAAAAAGTCACTATTTGCATCCAAAAGTCACTAAAGTCACTATTTTTTCGGAAAATGGTCACTAAAGTCACTATTTTCGTAGCGCCGGTTGCAAAAAGTTAAAAAAATCACTTGTACCTATTGTACAATAGTCAACCAAATTAAGCGATCTGGCATAACATAATGTCGAGAAATATACACCAAAAAAACCAGATGCCCTGGTAAATGCTGTCCCGCCTGAATGTCCTGGAAGGCCATGTTAAATTATGACATAATCTTGGGATATTCTATGCTGAACAAATTAGCTTCGTTTAGCCTATAAAGCTATTGTTAGAATTGTAGATCTTAAGTTTTGAAGGACAGTTTGAATGACCTGAAACTAACAAAGTTATCCTATAATGTCTGTGGACGTTTCAGAATATTAATTAAATATGTTTGAATATTTATGGTAGCTGTGTATAGCCTAAAAGGCTACGGTCACTACCGTATATCTTGAGTTCTGAACTCAACGTCAGTTTTTATGAACCTGAACATTCCGAGATAATCTGATAATGGCTGGTGAGCTTACATAAGCTTCACTTGATGTGTTTGAATGCATACCGTTATCTTTCATAGATTATAAAGCTAACTTTACGGCTATAGTTCCGAAATTCTGAACTCAAGGGAAGCTTTGATGACCTAGAACATTTCAAGATATCTTGTTATATTGGTCGAACTTAAGAAAACTCACTTAATTTGGTCAAATATACATTGTTACCTTGTTTAGTCCAAAAAGCTGTAGATTTAAAGCTACAATTCAAAACATAAAATCTACTGCTGTAGATTTTATGTTTTGAATTCCAGGAAAGTTTGGATAACCTAGAACAGCCGAAAATTATCTCACAATGTCTGTTGTTCTTCCAAAATATTCAATGCATATGTTTCAATACACATCGTAGCTTTGCATAGCCCAGACAGCTTTTCTTAGAACTGTAGCTCCTATGTTCTGATCTCAAGGATAGTTTGGATAACTTGGAATTTGCCACTTTGCTTTATAATTTGTTTTGACTTTAAGAATGTTAATTGAATATGTTTGAAGAGCTTTTTCTAACTTTGAATTGCCTAAAATTTACTGTTACAACTGTGAATCCTAAGGTCTGACTGCCAAGATAGTTTGGATCACCTAGACCATTCCAAGATTATCTTCTTGTGTATTTTTACGTTCGAAAATATTCACTGAATATACTTCAATACGTGACCCAAACAACTACTATTACTATCGTAGATTTCAAGTTCTAAACTCCAGGACCGTTTGGATTACCTAGCGGATCTCCAAGTTATAAAATAAAGACTGTTGACGTTCCAAAAGGTTCATTGAATGCGTTTGAATACATATGGTTTAAAAACGACTGTTAAAATTTTAGATCTTATGTTTTGAACTTAAGGACAGTTTGAAGTACCTAGAATATCCCAAGATTCTCGCATTATGTATGTTGGCCTTCTACACTATTCAATCATTATTGTGAAATACTTATTGTGCCTTTGCACACTTTAAAAACCTACTGTAGATCATATGTTCTGCATTCAAAGACTGTTTGGTTGACCTAGAGCATCCCCGTTAATCTCATCAGGTTATTTTACGCTCGAAAATATTTACTGAATATGGTTGAATACGTAGCGTAACTTTGTATAGCCCAAAAAGCTATAGTTACTACTGTAGATCTTAAGTTCTGAACTCAAGGACAGTTTGAATGACCTAGAACATCATAAAGTTATCAAATAATGACTTTTTCCTTCCAAAAGGTTCATTCAATAAGTTTGAATACATATCATAACCTTATATAGCCCTAAATGCTACTGTTACAACTGTAGATCTGAAGTTTTGGATTCAAGTACATTTTGGATGACCTAAAACCTCTCAGAAAGATACAAAAATATATAACGTTCATTAACGAGAATCTAACAGTACGTATGCATTTGTACAATATTCTTAAACAACGCTTTAAACTATTAATAAGGCATTTATTTTTTCTTACTTAACTTCTTCATATTCAGGATGTTCTAAGTCGTCCATTCGGTCTTAAACTCATATGCTTTTTATATTTGCCACATATTTTGATGGAAAACAAATTTGCCCAAGACAGTGTACTCAGTCTGTGTGAACTGGTTAAAATGCTAGCTGCTGAACTTGAGTACAGAGTACAGAATTGAGGAGTATTGGAACCAGTTGTTTACTAAGAAAATGGCTGTAGGTGAGCTTAAATACCCTAAGGTGATTATGGTAGGTGAAAAAAGCTTTACATGGCAACGGCTCAAAAAAGGGATTGAGGCGTTTCAATACTGCGTATTGACTTGTCTTCGCAAAAACGAGCTGCGGATCAAGGCCGTGGAGAAAAAAAAGTTGCAAGATTACAGGCTTTTTTACAAAAAAAAGGGTTGAACACTTAATCCATTTTTACTGTACTTATAAATCAGATGTATAAAAGATTAAAAAATACTAAAAATACTAAAGATTACAAAATACTAAAATTTGGAAATCACTTCTTAGTCACTATTTGGTCACTATTTGGTCACTATTTTTATTATTTTAGTCACTAAAGTCACTATTATTTATCCATAAATCCGCTACCAGCCCTGCATACGCAATCTGACGAAAGATGTGTTTGTTTGAATTTATTTTCTCATCTCATCTAACTCATCCTTATGTGCAAAAAGGCGTTTGCATGTGTCGGTCTCAGGGGACAGAAATTTACATGATATTTTGGTAGAGTGTAGATTTTTAAATGTTTCATCACATCAGTTTGCTCAGTTTGCATGCTTACTTGTTGTCATGGAGTTCGATTCGATGTCCATTCATTAACGATCGAGATGTATTAATTTTAAACAGCAAGGGGAGTTGGCGAGAGTGAGATAAAAAATAGGAAAAAAAAATTAAAAAATACACGGAGCAGCAATTCACCTTAAACAATCTTCTCATTGTAGGAAATACCTCTGAAGCTTAGACGGTCCTCTCTACATTCACCGCACTAAAAACGGGCATTTCACTTTAAAACTTTTTAGAATCTAGAACAGCTGACGACCAAATGATGCTGTGTTTTTTTCCGTAACTTGTTGACCATAAACATCACACTCTAATGAAACTATCGTAACCAGCATACCACGTCTGGGAAATCGTCACGTCCAGAAATCGCGACACGTGGTATTTCGTCTGTGAGAATCAGCAGTAAATTCAGTAAGATGAGCTCCAATACGGATGATGTAACTCGATTGCAAAAAAGAACTCACCTTACATAAATTTGTCAGGGCCCAATTCCATATCATACACTTTTCTGAATGCTTACAATTTATTCCATCATTCTGGCATTTGAAAACGCATATTTTATGCATCATAACGTCTGCATTAAAAAAATTAGACAGTTTTCATCGTTATTTCATGCGAATTTCCTGCAAACTGGTGGTGAATCCACCTTTGCATGGCCAATCATACCCGAGCAGGAGAGAATAACATATGAAAACCTAATGTTGATCTTGATAACTGGCCTTGGTATCTAAGAGCACAGCATAAGATGTAAAATACCCAAGCAAAATACCTAAGAATTGCATGCACAATATCTCTCGAATAACAGAACTTGCAATTTTGGATACCTAGGATTACTTGAGAGGTTCTCAGGTATTTTACCTCTTATGTAGCGCTCTTAAATATCAAGGTCAGTTATCAAGTTATTCATTCCTGCTCGGGTAGTAAGGAATGTATCGAAAAAATGCTACCCACATACGTTTGCGTTGTACGCGTGTGTTGGTAATAGATTTAATTTGGTAATGGATACCAAAGTCTACGCTCCATACAAAAATTCAAAAAATTGTATGGAGAAAAGTACGAGGGGGAGGAGGCGGTCTGAGATTTTATGAATAGGCCCTCCGAGGTTGCTACTCCAATAAATCCAGATCAGCTGTTATTACACAGAGAACCAACAGATGATGCTTGGGACTAGCACATTTCCTCAAGGTGTTAAACTTGTGATCCCAAGCTAAGGCAATACCCACGCCGGCCTCACCCGAATGCATGTCAAATAAGGAAAGGAAAGGCATGTGTTAACGCGATACTCACTCTGAAGGAAGTCGCTAAAACCACTACACTTCCACGAGAAATCATTAGGAAGGAATGTAAACGCGACCTTTGCTGTTTAGGGACCGTGTTAACCTCTGCATCCCTATAAAGGTCATAGGATGAGGTTTTTTTTATGTCAGTAGGGTAGGGCTCGATGGATCAGTATTTGCTTTTATAAGTGATGTGATCATATTTTAGATTCATAATCATTAATAAACTCGCGCCGCTGAACATTAGATGATCGAGAAAAACACGACACGTGTCATGCTGAATAACAACACTGTGCACTGTAGCATCGACACAACCGTTCACAGCCGATGCTCGAAGCAAACTCTTTTTTCGTTAACTTTCAATTTTTACAACCGCTCCTCACAAACCACTTCACTACTGCAACTAATATCCGCAACAATCAAGTAGAATCTAATCCAAAATTACAGTTTAGGGACATGGTAAAAATAAGAGTCATGAATTTCGTGCCTTCTGGTAATTTGATGTCTCATGGGCTTAGCACCAACCAGGAGAGACTTGCTCCTATACCCAATGATATCATTATCTCCAATCCGCTCAACCAATCGCAATGTTTTTTTTTATATAGTTGGCGGATTATTATAATTTGAGATAAATCAATGCAGACGTCTTCCAAATTTTGCGAATCGACAGGCGATCGGTGGAGTCTCACCTGGAACCTCAGAGTAAAATGCTTAGATTTGAGAAGCGTGTCGCTTTTCTTCGATGCATGTGCATTATTTGAATAAAATGCTATCATGTTTATGTGAAATAAAACACAAATACAGGAAAACAAGGACTTAATAAAACGTTATCGCGATAAAGCGACTTCAAATGTAATTTAAAGCTGGAATAAGACCCCTTTTCTGCCTTCTAGAACAGTCGTTGCATTGTTGGCAAGATTTTAACACTTTGTTTTTGTTTATCAAACCAAACTAAATGTTTTGGAAGTTTCCTTAGCTAAGGGTAAAGGATCCCTCATAATAAAGAAAAGGTATTTTGAATCCGTAGAATCCTTCCGGACTTTTGAACTATTAAAATATTTTGCCGAAGTAATTTGAAATTTATTTATACACTGGTCCACCCTGTAAAATTATGCCAAAATGAAGATCCACCAGCTAACAAGAAAAGAGCAACAAAGTTTCAAGACAGTAAATCAATCGCATTCCTAATGACCCGCATAAATCTATCAACCTACCCACGCGACGACAGCTCTTGGCATTATTTCATGGCATAGACACTCTCCCTCTTTTCGATCCCCTTTTAAAGGCCCAAACCACTTCTAAATAGGACATCACACCGCAAGGAAAATACACACACACACAACATGAAAGGGGACTAACCGGTCCTTTGTAAATTGGATGAAAAAAAATGCGCACAACGCAAAACAAAGCCATTCCCTGAAGGCAATTTTCGGATTCAATACCCTTGTTATGGTTATCATCGTTGGACCGCTCCCACCCGAACAAACAAAATCACAATTGATTGACCACTGCTGCTGACTTGAGCAGCGTCATAAAGAAGAATAAACAGAAGAACCCGCAGCGAGTAGTCCTAATTACGACCCACCGACCGCTTCCGCCTGATCAAAACCCGACCGCACTGCTGATTCGCATTCCGCAATGATTGCCAGCACACGGCATCCAATCAAGTTTTACGCGCGCCTACTTGGATTGACTTCTGCAACCATCAGAATATATGGCCGGACAGGAACCAGTTCTGCATGGCCTACTATTTCGCATAGGACCCGGGATGCAGCAAACGTGTGACATACTTCGAGTCCCGGTTGCAGCAGCAGCAGGTTTTTCTTTCACTGACTGACCTATAATAGTCTGCAATGGGAAAGTTGACTGGTCGTTTTACTAACCTTCGCTCGAGACCGTGTTGAAGAAAAGCAGGAACAGCAATAGGATTATCCTCGGTAGAATCTTCATTTCGCACGTTGATGGGGTGGGACTGATTGTCAGTAATATGTTTTGTTATCTTCTTACTGCACACACGACTACTTCACTGGATTCTAGCACATCCGATATTTCCTTTCGCATAATTCTTCCGTCATCAGCATCGTACTCATCTCATCCACTTCACCGAGATTGATCGATTCTCAACGATGGATGTTGCTTATTACATTCCACATCTTTTTCTTCTTCTATAACTCAGCTCAAATTTTGCATCCAATCTTCGTAAACACGTAACAAGAATTTCATTAGCATCACATTTTTAGCGTTACTCGCACAGGCAAAACATGATCGATTTATTTTGCTTTATCCAAATTTTCACTCAATCATCGTTATTTGCGAATCGGAAAATTCAAATTCAAAACGGTTAAGAGCTCACTGCTTCGAACAATCAACCAAAGCAATCCCGGGAGTGGTTTCTATGGATGTTGCACACTGTCACAGTAGTTGGTACGGCCGATTGGTTGCACAACCCATTTTTGCAACTTTGTCACCATTGGAGGCAAAATTCCGGAAGCAACGCGAACAGATTTTTCACACTCTGCTAGCACAACAATAGCACTCTTCTCTTCCGACACTTGGGTAAGGTTAGTTTGCTTTGAGGCAGCCGCGGATTGCCGGAGAAAAGCCAAGAAAACGATCCACCCGGAGTGGTTGGCGTTGCGCGAATAAACCCAAGCCTACTGCGATGAGCCCATCAACCGCCAGTCGTGGCTCTGTTGCGAAAAAAAAGCTCCAGCTCTCGCTCACTAGTTTTGCCTTAACAAATAAGAAAGAAAGTACCGAAGAAAGCAATGCAACAGGTGAGAGATCTGGCCACGACGGTAACCGCAACGAATGCCGGTGGAATGGAGGAATTAGAAGCTTTTGGTTGGGTGTTGAGAGATGGAGACAGGTGCTCGAGTTACAAAAAATAAGCTTTTGCGGAGAGTGATTTAGATAAAATCTCAGATTTTACCTGCCAAATGAAGTCGGAGAAGTTGATCCGTACGAGCTTTCCGGTTTGGAGAGTCGTGGAGAGTTTCGAGATGTGGGACTGGCTGCTGATGTCGGATAGAGGGCCTGGAAAAAGTGACGGAAAACTTGCCAACGGAAGTTGGCAAACTTCCCAACGTTATGAAGCTATTCTAGATGGTGTTTGGTCCTTTTTCAGATAATCGAAATAAGTATTCGAATCACGCAGACGGCTTTCATTAGAATAAAAGAGGCTAATTTTACCATTGTTCAATGTATTTCAAAGCATAATTTAACATGGTGTAAAGCAATTGCAATAAAATTGCGTTGAGTTCAATGATACCTCACACTATTGCACAGACTGTTGTTTTTATTGGCAGTATTAAATTACCATCGGTGCGGAATATTCCTTCCGTCCCTCTCTCAAACCGAATCGAATATTGATTGTCGCAGCAGTCAATCCCCCCAATGCCATCCGGAATCATTAATTCGATTAGTGACTGTAATTGTTTTCCTTCAGAGGAATCCGTGGAAATTCCTGCCAGATTGCGTTAAACGGCGGCTCGCAGTAGGCGACGACGATGGCTTCCTCCAACCAACCAAGCTCCAGCTTACAGCACTTGCCAACAGCAGAACGCAGGAGGCGGGGAAATGACATTGCGGAAAAGCTTAATTTCCGACGTAGCCTGCTGCGTGGTAAACGTTGATCAGAACAGAACGTGGATGCTTCGCAGTTTGAAATGAATTTGCGTGTCATCGACAACGTCAACGGTGACGACAAGGACGACGACGAATTCCTGGTTGATGAGATGGAAGACTGAGCGGAGTTGGGGGTCTAAATTTTGGGCACCCTGCCATGCAGTAAGCAGAGGAAGGACAAAATCCTGGCCGCCTGTCACTGACTACGTGTTGATTTACGACATTCCGAAGCCAAAGGAAATTGAGCGTAAATGAGAGTGCCACTTTGCCCTCACTGCCTAGCATTTATCGTCTCGCAGAGCCGCACAACATCCTGGAGATGATCCATTGCTGCTGGCAAAGTACCGACAACCGACGATTATCATCTATTCTATACGTGTGGATTGAAGGGATGATGTGCTAGCAGCAGGACAAGTTTTCACCTCCAGGACGGGAATTTCACGTGGGCGGAATCACTTCCGGGTGGAATTCCTTCATTGAGGCAGGATTCCTCATCCTATGAGATGAACAAAAATGATGATTAGGATGATTCGTGACGGAATGATGAATAGATTGGGTTGTTTACCTTTTCCATCGTGTTTTGAATTCCCTCATGGTGTCAATCCAGAACCAGAAAAAAAACAAAGTAACTATATTTTCCCCCCATCCGATAATCCTTGAAACCATTTCTCCATTGAAAAAAAAAACGCTAATTAAGCCTACTTTGCAACCGGAATGAGACTGATTGAAATCACTTCGGTCCGACTTTCGCCATCGCAGATTACCATGTCCCCTTTGGTCAGGAAACGGTTTTCAACAAAATAACTCCGTAAACCCGATTGCCGTTTCCATTTTCCACGATCAAACACATCATCGCCAAAGCAGGCTTGTTTAATTTATTTTCATACTTTGTTTCTGCCAGCACCTTTCCCTTTCGGGACCACGGCCGGGCCTGTCGATTCAGAAACAGAAGAAAACCGAGCGTTATTTGAGTAAAGAGTTCGTGAAAGTCTCCGGGAGCGATTCCGTGGTGCTGATAGCCGTTGACGTCTCATTTTTCTCCCCCACATCCATGAACCCAACTTCCATAACAAGAGGGAACGTGGAGGTCGTCGTCAAGCACCATTAATAAAATTGCCCCGTTGACAGGTATTGCTGGCTGGTTTTTGCTTAACAGGAATTTTGACATATTCAAGGCTTTTGTTTTCTAATAATCACACACATACACACCGCTCGTACTGACAGGCAAGCTTAGGAGGACTTTCACATCGTTGTCATTTATTTTTCAAATATCGCAGCAGGAGGGCCTGTTTTGGTGCTGATCATCAGCCAACAATTGATGAGAGTAGGCGTTGCATTCTCTTGTGATACGTTCATGGTTACCAAACATAAACAACCGAATTCCAGTTTTTCGACTGCTTTGTATACACGATTAAGGTGCAAAAACCGAGCATCGTTAACACGTTTGTTTCAACTTACTTACCGCACCGCGTCGACGGACATCGCGAGTTGATGATAGGATGTAAGATTACCGTACGGCGCTCGTAGTAGCGGTAAGAAGTTGATTACATCAGAAATGGTTTCTGTTCGGTTTTCTTCGCGAGAAAATTACCTGTGGATAGTCCATGCACGAAAAGAAGTCGGATAATTGCGGTTGTCTTTTGTGTGGACACACATGTTTGGTCCACGACCTAGCAAGCGACGACCAATCATTACAAGATTCTAGACAAGTGGAAAATTTCAGTTGCAGCATGTCATACGATGAGAGAACATAACAACGGATGTTGTGGTAACGGTTTTCGGGTTTAAGATTAACCGTTGTTTTGTTTTGTTTTTGTTTTCAACCTCAACTGCGTCTCACGGCAAGGGTAGGGCATCAAATGAAAAAAAAAAATCAAATTTGAAAAACACTGAACACTAGTAACTCAATTTTTTTAATAAATAAAAGGTAATGTCTTATAATTACGTGTTTCATACTAAATTCATAAAATGCACAGTATTTTCATTAACATTGACGCCGAAATTAGCTCCGTAAGTAGTAGCAGCCTGCATCTCCATTAGTTAATTCTTTTTGGAGCGGTAAGGACGATGGCTGAGCAGTCAATGGTTAAGCAGTTGATGGTAGATTTATATTCAGCCTGTAGGCGATCCTAAGCGATTCCTGCAGCGATTCCTCCAGCCAAATGAAAAATAATCAGAAAACTTAGAAAAATGAACCCTGGTGTCAACTCAACCCTCTAATCCAGCATCCTCGTGTTCCCTCGTGATCTGTACACAAATATAAACATCTACCAGATCTTATCAACACACTAGTTCAAATTTGATCAGGATTCTATTGTTGTTTGTGATCAACAAGCTCCTCTATGAGCACTTAGGCGAATATAGGGAGGAGAATCTTCTTCCAAAACCAAGTGTACACTCACAGCACTAGAATCGAGCCCGCTTTCGATCCGCGAAATGTCGCAACAAGGAGGACGCAGTCCGATGTTCTCTATCCAAATCGTTTTACTTAAGTGCCCTGATGGTCCCTTCCTTTCCCTGTTGTATGTTTTGTACATTTTGGCGTGGTTATTTGATTGCTTGTCTTGTGGTAGAAATTTTAGCTGAAAGAAATATTAGTTAGTGTTATATACCCTTCTATATACACGGAAAAGAAATCCGTGCCCAGATCCGTGAATTACAGTCATGAATTCGAGAACAAGCTAATACACACCGTAAACTGAATCACGTAATCATGAACTAAATAACGGTCCACATTCAGTCTCCTGCAAGATCTCCGGGTGGTTTTCACGGTGTTTTAATAGAGTTTGTTTCAGCTTTATATAGTATTGCTCGCTGTTATGGGATTGGGAAAAAAACAGGTGAAAGTAGACATTAGTAATTACTAACATGCACTGCGCATGTGAAATATTTATGGTGATATTCTAACAACGCCCGCTCAAAATAGCTTGACGGATACATATGAGGGAACGTTCTCGATGTGTTGCCACGTGTTTATGCAATTCCACCACGCTTAGTCCGCTTAGTCAAGAGTTTGAAGGATGTCTTTCATTTGACTACCCATGGAGCATAGGCGCACCTTTGTGTGTTTGTCATATATTATATGATTGGATGCTTAGGAATAGTAAAGGTAGACCTTAATTAAGAACTGGGAAGCGCGTTGAAGAACACTTTTTTGAGCGGCAGGCGAAAGAAGAAAAAGAAAAACGTTCTAGAAGTACATAAGCATATAAAGTTAATTTATTAAACTAAATAAATAAACATAAGAATTGGAATTCAAACATTCTATGTGGACAGATGATGAAGCTGGTCACCCCCTGAAAAATTTAAAAGTCCCAAAATTAATTGAAGTTTCGCATAATCTAGTTGTAAGACGAGGTATTCTCATGCTAGAGGCACCATCACACTAGAGGGTGGTTCCACCTTTTCGTTATTGTTGGTATAAATTGGTCTGAATCGACTCTTCAAAAGAATCCCCCTGCCTTACCAATGAAAAACCCGAAATTGGACAATTCGAAATTTTACGTAGTTCCGGAGACATTCAGGGTAGTAAGTACCCTTCCCGAAACACTTACCAGGATCAATACGGTACCGAAACATGAAAATTTTGCAAAACAAGAACATTGGTGGTCATTCTGGAAATATTTAGTTATTATGGCCACTCTTGGTCGCCCTCCGGGAACCGGGTTTCACCGTGAAAGTGACCAGAAAACAGGACCAGTAGTGGTCATTCTGGAAAAAATTTGCCATTGTGGCCACTCCTGGCTGCCTTCCGAGAACCGGGTTCCACCGGGAAAGTGGCCAGATTTTGAACGGTACCAGAACATGGCTTGCGACACCTTAAACTTCATGATTTTGTAAAACAAGACCATTGTTGGTCATTCTGGAAATAATTGGCCATTGTGGACTCCTGGTCGCCCTCCAGGAACCGGGTTCCACGAGGAAAGAGGCCAGATTTTGAACGGTACCAGAACATGGCTTGCGACATCTCAAACTTCATGATTTTGAAAAATAAAATAAGTGGTGGTTATTCTGAATGTACACAGCCATTACGGCCACTCGCTGTAGCGTTCCTGGAATCAGATTCCTCCTACAAAGTGGCCTGATTGGTATTGGGCACCAAAACATGACTTGCGACACATCAAAAAAGACCATTGGTGGAAATTTTGAACAAATGCAGCATAAGATTTTCATTCGGACGACGTGACCACTCGTGTGTTCTATTCGGCCGTCATGTCCCGAATTCAGTTTGTTTCATGTTTGCGGTATACTCACCTATAGTGATGGTACTTAAGTGGCGGTATGTTTCCACATACCACGACTATAGGTGAGTTTCCTCTAAGTGTTAAAAAGATGCTGTTTCATGTAAGTGTTCAAAAGATGCTTTGCTTCTGAATAAAGACTGTATTCGATGAAATTTGGACACACGCAATTGTTCGTAACTTTTTAGCGTGTGGGTAAAAATTATTGAAATTTTAACTGAATGTATTTAATTGTGTTGTGTCAATTGTGTAATGAGTTTCATGAAAATCGGTCGAGTGATTTCAGTGATGGCTTCGAATGAAGAAATAGTGCGCCAACAAATTTTGGGCACTCACTTCGAAAACCCAAACGCTTCTCATCGATGGATCGGAAAACAGCTCGGAATCGCACATTCAACCGTATCTCATGTGATCAAAACGTTCAAGGACCGTAAGGCAACCAAGCGGAAAAATGGTAGTGGCAAAAAACGTGGCACATCAAATCCGGAGAAGGCCAGGATGGTATTGAACCAATTTAAGCGTTATCCCAACATTTCGATCAGGGATGTTGCGAAAAACGCGAAAGTTTCAGTTTGTTTTGTACAGAAAACAATGAAACGTTCTGGAATACATGTGTACAAGGTCCAGAAGGCACCGAACCGGAGCGATAAACAGAACTCGGTGGCCAAAACTCGTGCAAGAAAACTGTACAGGGAGTGGCTCACAAAACCGTTCTGCATTGTGATGGACGATGAGACCTACATTAAAGCCGACACCAAACAAATGCCAGGACAGGAACTCTACGTCGCCACCTATAAGTTGGCCGTTCCGGAGAGTGTACGGAAGAAGAAACTGTCGAAATTCGCCAAAAACTTCCTTGTCTGGCAAGCGATCTGCGGATGTGGCAAAATGAGTCAACGGACAAATCTACAAGGACGAATGCCTCCAAAAACGACTTCTGCCCTTCTTAAGATCTCACAATGGCCCGACACTGTTTTGGCCGGATTTGGCATCTTGCCACTATGCCCGGCCCGTCTTAGACTGGTACAAAGATAATAATGTAGTTTTTGTACCAAAAGACGTCAATCCTCCAAACACTCCGGAACTTCGTCCAATTGAAAATTTTGGGCAATCATGAAGGCAAAGCTTGTTAAAACTCCAAAACTGATAGAAAATGAACTTGAACTAAAGAAAGTGTGGTTAAAAGTAAGTAAGCAAGTCGGTCCTATCATTGCCCAAAATTTTATGAAAGGGGTCAAGGCAAAGGTGCGGGCATTTGGATTGGGAGAAGAGGTTCAATAAACCAATGATGTCAACATTTAACCATTTAGTAGTACTTTATTTCCAGAAAGTTTGAAAAGAATCGGGCTCAAGGTAATTTTTTGGTTACCTATTTTGTGTGTCCAAATTTCATCGAATACAGTCTTTATTAAACCATCATTGTATTTCGTGAGTGACCCCAATAGCATTCTTATGGGTGGTTTGAATCGGTTCATAGCGTCTATTAAGCGTGGTTATGATTATTAACTAATGATTTTTTCCCAGTGAAGTTAGTAAGTGAAGTTAGTGGTCAAAACAGTAGGCTTATTGTTGATATAGATCAGTCCAAATCGACGCTCAAACATTATGAAAACACTGCATTGCTATTCCAATGAAATACCACCATCACACTTCGTTAATGGCTCCAACAACATCCTTACTGTTATTTTAAGTCGTTCCTATAATTCAAACAATTAACTAGACGTCGCGTGAATTCAGCGTATCGTTTACCAAGGTGGTCCTTAAACGGGCCTGCACATTAGTTTACACATTCAGGCCTAGTCTATAAAACGATCAAGGTATGTCTGTTTGCTTATGGCAAAATCAATCGAAAATTAAAATTTCGTTTGATGAAAGTTTATTCAAGCATATAGAAATGACTTTCTGCATTTTTTCAGATTTTACCTGGGCTATTCAGGAAGCAACGTAGATATGATAGTTATTATATTCCATGCCAATATTAAGAAATTAGAGGGACCACCAGGGCACCCGATTGAAGCAGACTGGATGGTGGAGAGTGGGAATGCTTACTCCCCATTGCTAAGAGTGTGTCAACAGAAGGCGGACTCTTCTCCCCGCCCAGCATACTCAGGTTATGTAGCTAACACTTTTGACCAATTCAATCTTGTCGTTGGAAGGAGATTCTGTACATCCCCGTGGTTAGATCCACCCAACCTAGGGGGGTCAATCAGGATCATGCTCAAGGTACTCGCAAGATAGAGGAAGTGGAAGATATTATGAGTTGACGGTTTTCCTCAACTTCAGTGTCAATTAATAGTTGGGATAGTGCCTTGAAAAGTTTTAAGATTAGGGGAAAGTACTCTTATGTTTTGTGAATGTAGTTATGCACCTATCGATAAAAAACTCCAGTCTTTAAATTTTAATCAATAAGTAACAATAACACTAAGTGTTATCCAGAGAATGAAAATGTATAGTTTTGTTTTCTGGTACAGATTTAATCAAATAAAATTTCTCTACGATTTTTCGGCCTATGTGTTAGTCTATAATAAATTCACATGATAGCACGTCTCGAAAAAAAATACGACATGAGATGTTTATCAGAAAACCCAATTTATTGGATCCATAGACCAACGTTACATTCAGTCCTCCTGAAACAAGAACCAGAGGACAACCTCGTCGCATTATTGCTTCAACTGTACATTCCATTACAAAAATGCCATTTTCCATTTACAATCTAATTTCGCTGCAAAGCTGAAAAATACTGGAATGTTTTCGAAGCAGATATTCCAGAAAAGTTCCAGAGAAAATAGCAACTGACTCGCAAACACCGAGCGAGCGAACCAAAAGCTTTTCAACGTATTCTCAAATCCAAACTGACATTGATGACAACCCGGACGAGTGTAATGCTGGTCTGGTGTTAGAGAGTGTCATTTAATGTAGTCAGGAAACGAAATTCAAATAACAGAATAAATTAAGAGGGAAGTCACCACTTTACAAATATGCTTCCCCGACTACTCGCGCCACAGTAGCACATCATCAAACACACACCGTCAACCACAACAGCCAACAACAACAGCAACAACGACATAAACAGATTTAAATGAAAAATGTCATCTCCCTCACTCTCTCTCTCCCTCTCTCGACTGCTGATGCTGGTGAGCACTTGTTGTCACGTTAAAGGATCATCGCCATGGCAGTAGTCGGGGGCGCACACACCGGTCGACTACTATGATCAATTTGCCTCATGACATCCAACATTTCACTGCAAAATAAGGTGGAGGCTGGCGACAAGTTCTAATCTTCACTTTCAATTACGCTACGCTCGGTTGGAAATGTTCCGCAAACCACACTGACGGGAAAAGTTTCGTTCGCCCCAAAGGAGGCTCCGGTTGTGGGCGCTGTGGGAAATTTCGAAAAGTTTATCCAGTATTTACTTTGGGCCCAAATTGATGAAACTCATGTGCGGAGATTTAGTGAAACTGCTGTCAGGAGAATTCGTGGAGGAAAGTTTTTAAATTTGGTACTCAATTTGTTGCGACGACCGGCGACAGTGATGGTTTTCAATCGATTGGACTTTCAACGTACCGAATGGAGCAATTTCACAAGCGATTGCCGCAATAATAATGAAATGACAAAGAGAACATGATTAAACCAAACGCAGCAAGATCTCAACTTGGCTGGAGGGAGTTTTCTTCTCTGTAAAGGAAAATTACAATTTTCTTAGAACAAGCGACAGCGCTTCGAAATTTCCGCCCGAGCAACTTACAACGCAACGGCAATTAATTGCATTGTAGTCCAGACCCGTGTCCTTTCTAGCTGGTCGTTTTAATTGCAAGAATTTTTAAACAACTTTGACTCGTTCGTTCGACGAACCCCGAAGGGAATTGGAATATATCCAAGTGCTTGATTGCACCAAGGCAACGTTTCATTTGTGTGTTTCGAAAAATCCAGGGGTGAAAGATAATTGTCACAGCTTGGACCGTTCCGAATTGATATGCATTATGTACATGCACCAACAGTATAGTCATTCGAATGCATTAACCATGAATTATGGACACTGCAGGACCAGAAACAGGCAAGAAAGAGAGCAGTCGGTTCACCCTATGATGATCCATCACAGTAGCCTTTGCGGGTTTGGTTATAATTATGCCTGCGGGTACTTCCTTGGAATTGATACGGATGATATGATGGCACAGTAGGCGTTGAGATTTTGGGCGATTTGGTCACGTGCCATCTTTACAACGATTTCGAAATAGGGGAGAACTAAATTAAATTAAAGTCGCAGTGGTTGTCCTGTGCTGCCGAAAGTGCTGAGGTTTACTTTAGCAAACTCGCATCTGTTTAAATCCATGTTTGCTTTTTCGAATTGAATACAACCTTTCAGCCATTTATATACATTAGTTGTCTATTCTGCAAGTTATGCAACTGAATTCAAGCAAACAATCCTCTTGAATGATATCCCATTTTAGCGAAAACCCCCATCGTTCATCCAACATCGTGCATAATTCCGGCATCCGGTCATGCGAGAGTATCGAACCGCTGTGTTTGCTATTAATTTGTTATTTGGAACTAAACTTTACTCGGCTCCTCCTCCCGTCAACAGCACTCTTACGTCATCATTTCCAAAACTACTAAAATTTCAATTCAAACATAACTCGCTGCCCAAGCGGCATTTAGATTCCGCTGATAAACTTGATTGCGGTCATTGATTATATATTTGCGCTGATTATGATTATGAATCAAAATTGAGTCTATCAGCGTTGGCCATGATGCAACCTCAACCTGAAACAATAGTGTGCCATGATAATTGAATCCAAATAAATCTTCCCCTTCCAGCTGCATCCCAACCAACTTTGGTCCATCGAAAAACCACAAGTCCCACCGCCGCAGTCAGCCACATACGCACGAAGTCGTAAACAATGAAGCGCGAGCTGAAAGGTCAATAGCGCTTTAAGAATCGGGGAATCGCTTTAAATCGAGGAGATACTAATTACAACCATATAATAGTACGCGCGCACTTGCATGGAATAGAAATTTAACGAAGCGTGAAATCACAACGGATGCTCCTCCGACTCCTGGTCGGTGAATGGCCTGGTCTCTGTTCATTACGTCCTAGGCAGTGAGTACGTTGTAGTGAGATATGACATCAAGATGCACCGGTTTTCTGGAGCTGCGTGGCGAAGGGGTCAGATGGCGAGACGTTATGCTCGGTTCCATATCTGATATCGTCATCGCATAAATTATGAGTATAACCATACGGACGGGGAGACATTGTCGTGGACCGTGCAATTGTTGATGATGTCGGTAATAGATAAGCAATTGCTAGACGAAGGCTATGATTAGATTGACAGTTCGGATTTAGGAGTTGTTCACTAATTTCTGTACTACTAAGGACATCATGCGTTTAACCTCTTCTACGAACTGGTTTACTAAAATGATGGAATAAGGTTAGAAAATTTCTTGCGTTATAAATTTGTTGGGACTTGTTATTTTGATTCGCTTGAAGTGCTACTCTCACTTCATAGTTTTTGGAATTAGCTATTTATTATCGCTCAACAGGATAGCAATTAGTTTTTATATCAACCGACTTCCGTGCCGTATGGTCTCCAACATTAAAAAGGGGTTCTCACTTCTCAGTATTTCAATGAAAACTTTGGGTCTGAGTGGTATGCATGAAATGACACCTCTGATCACTCCACTTTGCTCAGCTTGCACTACCGTTGAGAAACTGTTATACAGTTGGGAAAATTTCCAGAGAAAGACCATAAGCAAGAGAAAGAGAGAAGCTCTCACTACTAAATTCATTTTAGGGAAAACATGTTTCTGGTTCATGATTGATGTTCTTCAATGCTCCCGAATTGCACCTGAATTACTGATTGGAGTTCTGTTAAAAAAGATCTTTTGAAAAACAGGCAATTTGGCAGGGAATCTGAGCTGTTTTATTGCTAACAGTAAACGACTGTATTTAAAAATATCCATGCTATTTGTACAGGATCTAAAAATACATACTCAACTTTGTAGGTCATCTTCTCAAAATAAGATGTTGTCATTTTATCTTTTCTATCTGAGCGTTTTTAAGTTTATTGCTCTCAACTTAGTGTTCGAAATGCACTTCCACAGTAATTTATTAAGAGCTTTCGATGGCAAGTACCAGAACAATGGGCCTCAATTCTTACAAGTTAGAAAAAAATAACATATAGCAATAAACCCATGCAATATTAAAGTAGTTGGGTTTAATTTTGATTCAATTTGGATGGGATTTATATAGGAATCGAATTAGACTTGGATTGAGTTTGGAATGTTCATACTTGTATTGAATTTGCATTGGATTGGTATTGGATTTGAACTAAATGTTTTTGGGAAACTAGGAGAATTCAAAATTAACACTTCGGTTGATCACATTTTAAAAATAAAAAAAATTAAAACATTGAAAAACTTTTTCCAAATTATCACTTCGCTTTCTCCTGGTTTCCCAATCACAATCGTTCAAATAATACCTTCAAAACAGTTTTTTAAATAGTGTGTTTAAAAAAAAGTCAAAGTTAATAAATTTTAGTTGATTTGGAATGAACAGGGATTGAATTCGGATTCTTATTTGATTTAGAATTAATTTAAATTAAATTTAATCATGGATTAGATTTGTATTAGATTGAATGATTCGGACTGGATTTAAATTTAACTGTATTGGATTGAACTTCAAATATTGTATTCAATCCAAATCTAAGACGTGACAGGGTAGCTCAGTGGTTACCCGTTCTGCTTGCTGAGCAGATGGCCGGGATTTCAATACCAGGCCCGTTCTCTTCCTTGCCATTTGTCACTTGCCTCTTTCTAACACCACTAGATTTAAAATCTACTGCACTTTCATTGGTCGCATCACTTACCACAGTGAATTCATGATTTATAAATAACCTGTCTCACTAACACAAAAAAAACTATCCTTTTCTGACAATTGCGGAGACACAGAGGGAAACACGGTCTCTAACCAACGATAATCAAACTAATCATCCTTCTCCCTTCCACGAAGACCATGAGGACGTGGCTGGTGTCGGTAAAGATCTATAAATGAAATGAACTAGTGAATTAGTACATTGACGATGTAGAGCTACTAAATAAGTGGCGAACCAGCCCAGGAGGCTGAAAGCCACGATAATAAAGATAAAAAAAAATGTAGAGCTACTCCAATGCTCCATCTCTTTTGTCTGATGCTGTTGTTGACTTTCACAATTGGTTTGTCATCTTAGAGAAAACGACATTGGAAGAGATTTGTCTCGTGCTCCGATTATATGCTCAAGCTCAAATCCAGTCCAAAGACCAATCCAAAAATTATTTGCATTTAGTTCAATTTCAGTACAAAACCTTGAATTTGGATATGAGACGTGGCTGGAGTTGAATTAGATTTTGATTCGGTTCATTGACACTTGCCCAACAAATTGACAATCCTATCTCTCATACTTAATACTTGGCGAGTGGGGTTGATTGATTAATCCTTGCAATTCAGTAACGCTTCGTATGAGCATAACCATTGTCCATTATAAAACAAATTTCTACAGTCCCGTCTCGTGGGTTCCAAAAGTGACAAACTTATTTGTTCATTCTTGCTCATGGTGTCTTTTCAACAATACAATATAATTAAGTATTATATAAGTAATGATGTTCTGATCTCTCAGATCTGAAAAATCCCCAAAAGTATCGAAAAACTCCAAACCAACATGGAGGAAGTTTCTTCAGAAGATTAATCGAACATTCTAGACAGCGGTATGTAGCTTATCGTCTATCTCTAAGGTCTTGATATGAAGTAGGTCTCCACCGATTGGCTGTCGATCTGCCAAATTTGGAAGACGTCTGCATTGATTTATCGTAAATTATAATAGTATATCTAGTCTAGTAGCATTAGCATTAGCATTGATGTTTGCACACATCGTGGATGGAGGACGATGGGGCCACCTTGAAACGGAATCAGTTACTGAGACGTTTCTTCACGCAATAAACTCCACAAATACACTCCTCGATCGCTCAACTGGCCACTTCCATGCAACCGTTGGAGATAGGGAGGATTTGGTATCCACCTTAAGAAGACACGGGGAATCCACGTAGTCTTCAGTAGATATTAAAGGAAAGGGAAATTAATAGACCGAGAGAACAGTTAAACAGAATGCCCTGTTTGGTGTACAGAACAGACATTTATTTATTTAAAACAGTCGTTGGGAGCATCGAAGGTTAAGTGATGCTCTATTTCTCTTGAATCGGTTGAGACTTAAGCATTAACTATAGTCCTAGGCTAATATGACTTATGGTTATATGTAGTGCCATTACTCGCTCTCTGAAAAGAGAAGAATGTCTAATAATGTAAGACCGGCTGGTGAAAGAAAACTTACCGCATTCTCTGATGTGATCTTCATATGACTTTCATCGCGAACAATGATTTGTATTTTCTATGTCCTGAGGTGATGTGATGTGTAATAAATAAGAACCCACCATCAGTGCAGGATTACTGGTGCAGGACATTCTCAGTAGTTGCTGAGAAATCCTACGTGATGGCTTCTGTAAAAGGTGTCCACGATGAAATTGCTACACTATGAAATAGTTCACCCTGCCTGTAACCAGTACCATAAAGATTTTTACGTTTCTGAGTTATAATGTGCAATGATCATATGTTCATCATAGTTTACAAACCTATGAAAAAAAAGAAGTATCATGTGAAATACATAATTACACTGAAATAACTTATCGCGTCTTGCCCCCAAATTAGTAATTGATATGCATTTTCTTTGGAAACTTCACCGAAATAAATCTTTAGGAGTTCTTTAGGACATTATGTGATTGCGTAAAGAACTGTTGAATTTTTGCGACACAATTTCGTTCTACAACTTACAACTAAAAGATGTCCTTCGAGAGAAAAAAGATAAAAGAAAAAAGTAAACAAGTGAAGTGATCGTTTAATGTTTTCCTAGTTTTCAGAACAGAATGAAGCTGATATGCTGCAATATGTGACACATTAAATTGATAAAAATGGTTTTGTAAATTACACGTAAATTACCGAAAATAAATTGCACAGTAGATAGCAAAGTTGGCAAAGTAAAACATTATTTCAGCATCAATTATCATTTTATCTTGTTTGATGGTGATTCAATATGGGCGAATATTCCGTTAGAGGCAGTATATTTTTGTGATGATGGATTACAAACAAATATTTAACCAAGGTCTTCTGCTGCTGGGACCACTTACAAATTGTAATGGTGACTGGTTGGCCGTGGTGACTTAATTGGAGTACCAAAAGGACACAAAATCACTCTGACAGAGTTGCCGCCGGACACCAGTTATTTCACTAAGAGCAGTAATATCTACCTAATGCTGTGTGGGAGATGACATCCGTGCTCCCTCCGCCCCATGCTAAGGTCCTGTATAGTTACATTTATAAAAGTATATCTAGTCTAGTATATCACATAATTTAACGGATAAGGATAATCTAATGGATAAGCATGAATTGTTCTTAAAAAGCTTCTACTTGATTGATGCAGATATTAGTTGCAGTAGTAAACTAGTTTGTAGGATGCAGCTGTATAAATTGAAAGCTTACGAAAAAAAAGAGTTTGCTTCGAGCCTCGGCTGTAAACCGTTGTGTCGAAAGCCCAACTTTTTTAAAATGTTTTTTAAGGTTTTGTTAAGACTCTAATGGAATTGGAACCAACGTTTGTAAGCTCAGTGGCGCCTTTTGAGTTTCAAAAGACAATCGGATGCGTGGAGGGTGGTAAGCGTGAAGCTTGTTCACAAGTTGGAGCGAAAATTACCTAACATAGTAATAACAGTTGATCCTAAAATTAACGATAATCTGTGTTCTACGATTTAAGCTTTCTTTGTTGACATTTAAGTAGTGAGAGAAAAAGGTAACATTGATAACGCTCATATGCAACGTTGCCACATTCCAGTTTTTTTGTATCATGACTTTCAGACATAATTGCGTAACCGACGATCTCTTTCCTATCGGTATCGACCTCAAAAGTACATTAGAATGATGCTTTAATATCAACAATTTCGCTATGGGGTAGGTTGTCATAAAAATTATTTGATTTTAGTGAATTTCAAAGAAATCTTCACCCTTAGAGAATCTGTCGGTGTGAGCAATTAAGTGAGCAGAATGCCGATTGATTATGAACATTGCTTTGCTGTGAAGCGTGCCGTATCGTGGACTTAAAAATCAACAGAGACTTGAAAAAAAAAAAACAAATTCTGTTAGTATATTTGTTTTACTTTATTGGGATGAACTGTGCAGTGCACCAGCTGCACATATGGACGAAACTCCATTGAATTTCAATGATTGGTAATTGATTACCATGGATTGGTTTGACATTATTTTTGGTCACAGTAATGACAGGGTTTTGCTTTTGCTTTCGCGTTTATTTTTCAATTATTTCAGTTATTCATTATACTTAATCTTTCTTAATCAAGACCAATGTCAAGGAATTAATACAGCTTGACACCGCCTAGATTTGGTAGACCAGTTTTCAAGAGATGATCACAAAATTATCGCAATGCTTCATATTCGAATAGCTTGACTAGCTTTGAAGCCCCAACGGTAACAAAACCACGTGGGTTTAGTGTTTAACCTTTTGCGCTCTTCCAGTAAAACTGTTATACTCTCAATGAACTTCTACCAGCGATAAATTCCCTCTCTCTGCTTCATTCGAACCGGCGCGCACTTTATGCTCTCTCTCTCGGTTCACCCATCAACAGCATGCTTTGATCCTTTGCTCCTCTAAAAAACCTCCCCTCACCCAACAACATGGGACGAGACTTATGCTGCGTTTGAAATCATAACAGAGAAAACCTCAACTTTCATACTCTCGCTCTCTCGCAATCTCCTGCCCATTTCTCCATCCAAGTAAGGCGGAGGCCGAATCCACCGATCCGATCACGACCAACATCAGTCCATCGTCGAACTTGGTTTCGTCCGGTCGGTGTGCTCTCGTATTTGTTCAGTCGCGCAAGGATTTTTCATCGATCCACATAGAAAAGTTTCAGTTGGATGCAGTCACGCCCGATGCACGCAAAGCGTGAAAACAGTGCATCGTGATTTATTGCTTCCATTATCGTTACAAACGAGGCAAGTTGAATGCAGACAGTAGCAGCAGTGGTGCATACATTATTAATAACATTCTGTCTGAACCGTGAAATCGTTCACGCCAGTTCGCTCGGCGCTCCATTCACTGGCTCACTGACCGATTCACTCACTCACGCGGAGGTTCTCCACCACATGTGCTGCTGCAGGCGTCGTTGTCAGTTGCGGGATGCTGCTGCAACCTGGTGGTAGTGGACCATTCGAGCGAGAATTCAGTCGGTGTCAACGAGCGGAACGGACAACATCTCCCGGAAAGGAACTGGGAATGCGCCCGCGAGCAGCGAACCAATTTCGAAGCAATCGCGAATTTTGAAGTTTGTGTGTGGGTGCACAGTGAGAAAAATTTCAAACCGAAAAAAAAAGTTTAAATTAAATTTGGTCCCAACGTGTAGCAGGCGGTGCGTTTTTTGTGTGGTTGATCGGATTAATGAACGGGAGGGAGTTTAGGAGTGATTTAATTTAATTTTTCGACTTTTGTTTGGCTGAACCTCGATTAAGGAAAAGCTGTGTTGGATGATCGAAGGCGAAGAGCGAAGTATCGAAAGGAAATTTATTGTTTTTCAGTGAAAAAGTTTTCCACCCAACTGTCGAAGTGGAAGAAGTAAGTGTCGAAGGAGGAAAAGTTTTCGGCTTCATTCCGACTAGGATTGGTGAATTCTGGTGTAGAGTGTAGAGTGAAAAATAAAAGCAGAGATAAGATAAATCGAGAAAAGTGATTTGGGAAAATCCAGGCAAGAAGAGAAGGTCGGCCGATGAGGCTGCATAATGGAAATGCCGGCGTGCAGTGAGTGTAAAGTGGAAGTCACTTTCGGTAGCGACAGTGGAAACCAGTTGAAAAACAGAGTATAGTGTAGGATTCTGAGAGGGAGAGAGAGAGTCCTTGATGTGCCATGGAAACCATTTCTGACATTCCATCAAAGCAGCGGCAGCCGGATTCGGTTGCTGGAGCTGCCCCACAGGACACCAAAAAGCGAACGTCATCATCAACAGCAGGAATAGCAGCAGCTAGTAGTGCCAAAGCAGCCCGGAGAAGCCCGACGAGAAAGACCGCTGCAGGCTTGAACGGTCATGGTCGCAAGGGTAGCGGAAGCGGCTTGGAAGGAGGCTCTCCACGCAAACCCGGCGCCTCCTCCGCAAGCAGTCTGGTCAACTATCTTTTCTATTTGCTGTGCATCACTTCGCTAGGTGCAACCATCTACTCCAACATACGCCAATCATATTTAGAGGATAGATTATTTAGCCTAGTTAGTATCGAAGATCGACTAAGTGTTCTGGAGAGCCAGATCCGCGATGTATATAGAAGCAGTCATCGGGCCTACGGTGCCGGTGGTCCCCGCAGTCGGGAGGAACAGGAACAGGAGGAAAGCGTTTCCGATGTGGTCAGGAAGATTTCGCTCCAGATTGCCGAACTTCCCAGGATACGTCGCGATGTTTCCGCGTTGAAACTATCGCGAGCGACACGACAGGCTTCGATTCAACCGCTGGAAGGGGAGTGCATGTGTCCGCCAGGTGAGTCACTGATTTCGATAGAATCGGGGTAATCATTTTCCCCTTTCAGGGTTGTGGGAGTTGAAATTCCGTCCACGCGCGGGTAACATCTGTTTTTCGCATCTTTTGCGAAACTTGGTTTCGCAATCGATAAACTTTGATTGTGTATAGAGCGGATGGGTAAACTTTTCTTCTTGCTTTTTTTTTCTTTCTTTCTTTTTTTTCTTTCTTTCTTTTTTTTTTTGAGGGTAGCAATCCCGCATGGTTTTGGGAGTAAAAGTTGATGATGACGGTCGTGAGTTTTCTTTCAGACGATGGCGTAAAAGGGAAGTTTATGAGATGGCAGAGTGATTCGTGCGAAATTCTCGGTAACTGTTTAACGATTTAGTTTATTCGAATGGAACCTTCTTTTTCTTCTGTGGAATTTAAAATTTTGTCAACCTTTAGTAATGGGCTGATAATGGAAGTTTGACATGATTTAAGAGAATTTTTAAGTTGTGTTTCTTAAACGAGAACTGCAAAACAATCCTTAGTCCTTCATTATTTATCAATCTCAAAAATTTATCATTTCTCAAAATTCAAAACTGGCTAACATTCATTTAGAGGCATCTCGTAATCAAAAGTATTCGATATTTGATTGGTTGATCGGGTTTTTAATTATAGTCGGCTCAACAGAACTCCAAGCCGCTCTGGTGGCAGTTTTTTACTCATCCACGGCGGAGTAACGTGTGTAGTTGGAGTAAATCCGGCGTACAAGGATTTCCCACCAGTTTTCGATTGATTTGCATTCAGGGGTATGAGCAGGCCGTGGAAGGACATCGATTTTCTTGTCTTGTCATCGTTTGAATGAAAAGAAACGCGTTTGAAGGACATTAATGTAGTCCTTGCTGTTCACTTGACTGGAAGTGAACGCCAAACCCAGTTTACTGTAACTACAGAACGCATCCCATGTATGAGTATACAGCTTGCTTCTCGAATTATCGTTTGGAGAAATTTACCTCATTCGTCAGAAGATCTATGAATTGAATCCACCCGGACTATCAACATTGAACTTCTTCTCATCGCTGAAGGTTATCTTCAAAATAAAAACATCAGCATTTCTTACAATGATTGCAATAAAGCTTATGCAAACATTGACATTTTTCAACTTGCTTGAAACTCACCAAATTCCAGTCACGGTTCAACACCAGTAGTCCCGCACCAGTACCTGACGAATGGATTTGACTGAATGATTTGGAGGAATTGGATGCAGTGCTAAATTTGTTTCCCTGTTTTCTCGACTGGTTCACTTCCCTTTGATCGTCTTTAGATGCTTTTTGTCGAAATTTTCATTCAGAAAATTTCAAACGATACTTCGTGATCTTCCAACTTTTTTGGAAATCTGACTGATGGTGATATATTCATTTCCTTCCACGCCACAAGTTTCGCTTTCTCTTCCTACGATAGTTAGTTTCCTTTCGTCATGGCTTCGTTTTTTTACTGCCAAAAAGCACAACCAAATCAACAAAAAGTAAACTGTCTTAATAGAACTTGACACCGGGAGGTGTTGTTCTCGTTTGCTGAGCTGTCAAAAGGATGTGTTGCCAAAAACAAGTTTTTGTTAGCTTTCTACCGAGTTTCCCATTTTTTTGTCTAAATTCGCTTATAGGTTATTTAGTAATTTTTCTAAATACCGTTTATGAAGTTTATACCCATCCAGTGTAATTTGAAAAAAAAAATCATATTCTCTGAGCTTTGAATTTCAAAAATGGGTAGGGATCAAAAGTTTTGTTTCCTCGAAAAAAGTCCCCATGCTAAATTTGAGTTCAATCGGATTTCGTTAAAACGGCTTTGGGGGGTCGAAGTTTGATTTTTTTTTGACCTATGAAAAATCCCCCAAGGATTGTAAATTTCAGAAATCATTTTTTTTTCATGTCAATGTCTTAAAAATGCATGAGATCTAGTGTTATTTCGAAAACAGTATTTTTGATTAAAAAAAAATGAAAAGAAAAGAACGACTTTCTGGGACTTTTTCGATTTAGAGGAGTACATTGAATTAGACTTGGAGGATTTGAAATCAACTGCTGAGATATTCATGACAATACTATTGAAACAAATCCTACATAACGTTGACAACTGCTAGTATGTTCTGTGTGATATTTCATTAGGGTGGCCCACTTATTTTCCATTGAGGGGGGAGGAAGGGGGCTGGAGTCGTTTAAAAAAACAATTGAGAAAACTTTAACTTCCGTCGAAGAATAAAAAAAAATTGCATGGATTATTGAAACCAATAGTATTTTAAAACCTCATTTATCATCGTAGATTATTATCTACATTTGTTTCGTGATTTTCCATTATGGTGGTCTTTTAAAATAAAAACAATTGAGAATTTGAATGGAATAGTGAAGGCAATAGTATTGAGACACCTCCTGTGTCATCGTAGATTATTGTTCATATTTAATATGTAATACTTCATAAGAGTGGTTAAATTGGTCTCCCTTTTATCCTCCTATACCATCGTAGGGCACTGTTTACAAATAATATGTGATATTGCATTAGGGCGATTTTGCACCAGGGTGGCCTCTAGGTTGGAAATTTAAAACAAATCAGATTTTGTTATTTAAGATATTTTTAATATGGTTCTGTTTCTAATAGTTCAAATAAAACCAACCAATACCGATAACGTACAAGAAAGCACGACACTAGTTGGCGTGATCAAAATACGGATAAGGATAAATTAATATGTGACGACGAATTGCAACAAAAGTTTTTGGTTCATATTTTGTTAAGAGATACTCAGCCTTGGGCAGCCTCATTTCCAAGAAACAAACGTTCGTTTACTTCTGCTTACTGTAGGTACACGCGCTTCTGTCGTAGAAGAAAAAAGTACGTTCGTACATAACACAACTTTGCATGAAAAAAATACCTTTCTTTCAGAAATGAGTCAGTAACACACGAGGCCGCCTTATTCCTGTAACTGTTATAGGCATCGTATTTTATGCCGAACGCTAATTTTCGTTGTATTATTTGCCATTTTCAACTGATTGTGAGTTTGCTTGAAGTTCCGCTTAACAATTGCCCAAAAATTTTTAATTGGTTGCTACTTCGGGGAGTTTGGAGTATTTTTATCCTTGGGCACGACTTGCACTTTGTTGATGGTAGACCATGACCTTATTCCCGTAGGTACCGCAAGGAAGGTCTGGTCAAAACAACACGAAATAGCAAAATAAAAATAAAAAAGATAACCGTTTTTGCTAACATGTCTTTACAGAAACATCTTGGATGACAGTACAACTAGCCACGAAAGCTTCGCCTTCAGTCTCCACAGGTGCTAAACACCTCCCAAATTCAGTATTTGTTAGGGAACTTTGCCACATTGCTTTTCACCTAAACTTAAACTTTTACAGTGGCCGCGTAAAACGTTTTGGAGTTACATGAAATATGTTGTACGATTCATCATCCATTGTGAGGCGTGACATATGTAACATAAGTCCTGGGAAAAAATCAAAAGCATGGTACTTGAAATCAAACAATCGGATTTTAAAATGCTCTTCAGGATATTTCATTCTATTAATAGATTGTTGTTGAAAAATATATTTACAGTACGCTCAATGGACCATTATCTTCGATTTTACGCAGTGTACGGCGAACATGTTGAATCAGGTTCTGGACGGTGTCTATGTCTATTTCTTTCATCTTCCGCTTGATTCGATTAACCAATTGTTGCTCATTCTTAGCTTCCCAGCCATTGTCGTACACCATACGTTTGAGAACACTCCAAAAAATTTCAATTGGACGAGCCTGAGGCACGTTAGGTGGATTGTCCTTTTTCGGTACAAATGGTATGTTTTGCTCAGTTAGCCTATCTAATGTTTTTTTTTCGCGTAACAGCTTGCAAGATCCGGCCAAAACATGATTTCGTCTTCAGCGTGATGTTTGTTGATGAATTGCTTCAATTTCGGCAAGCATTGGCTGATATACACGTCAGAATTGACAGCTTTGGCCTTGTTTGGGCGTATCAAAGGCGCCGAGATACCCTTCGATGAAATGGCTGCCCACACTAACACCTTTGGCTCATATTTCGATTTGCTGGCATATTTAACATCGTCTAGTGTTGTTTTAATGTTAGCAGTATAGAAACCATCGTTGCCACTCAATTTATGGTGCGAAAACGTGAAGTAAGATTCATCATCCAAAATTATGCACTGTCCATTTGCAAAATGCTCGCGACGAAGTGCACGGCAGCATTTTGGTTTTTTTTCGATTTGTTGCTGTGTATATTTTGGTGCACGCTGACGTTCCCGATAGATTACGTTACGTTTTCTCAAAATCCGATGGACTGTCATGTTTGAAACCTGAAATTTTCGTGCTAATTTGCGTGTTGATTGGCCAACCTTGTTTTCAGCGCTTGACAGCAGTTTTCTCGTTGTTCTGGCACTCAATTTTGTTGGGCGACCACTTTTCTTTTTATTTTCCGGTTCTTTACCATAACGACAATCTTTCAAAACACGGTATATTGTTGATTTTGATATTTGCTCGCCTTTGAACACGCTCAAAATTTCACTTGTACTAAGCCGTCAAAAAAGGTTGGCGACTTGTGCTCGTAAATCCAGCTTGTACGACATTTTTAATGGAAACTACTGCGCAATTTGAGTTTGACAGTTCAGTAGGAACACAGATGAACGTGACAAGTACATTGGTTGACATCTGTGTGTTTGTTAATGCTGTCAAATAAACGCCTGAAAGTATTCCCAGGACTTATGTTACACATGTTAGTCCATCACGAAGCATCGTTCCTTTCCTTTTTAGTTGTTCATCTGTCCTTTTGGTGTATCTCGCTGACTTGGAGTTTTTCGGTGTAGCCTTATCAGTTTGACATATTTTCCAATTGTATGAATCACAAATTCGGGGATTTTCGTGAATTTTGAACCCATTTTCACAATATTAAGTAACATCACACTTCCAAACAGAAATTTACACTCAACTTTCCTGTCTGCAGGATTTTAAATCTGTGATTGGCCTCAGACAGAAATTTTTAACGCTGAATAATTGTGAAATAGTAATTATTACATTTTATACTACTTTTGAATATCAAATACCACATTTCCACCATACTTTATTTTTGTACAAACGATCATCGCAAGCCACTCTTTTTTATACATCCTTATTTTCTCATAGAATTTGTTTTATTATTTGTTTGTTGAATTCTATTACGAAACTTAAAGCTTGAAGGTCTTTTATTGTTCCAATGATTTTCACTGGTAGAATAAGCGCTGCAATACCAGACTTTACTAATCTAACTAATGTTCTGTTCTTCAATATCATTTCAACTTTTGAACTACTTCTATTACTTGAAATGCTCTATACAGCCTCTCTTAAATGCTATAAGAGAAATTTCGCTGGAAAGATTATTTGGCAAAGAATTCCAGTGAACTACACCTCGAGCGAAAAATGAATTACCGTACATAGAGGTTCGATGTCGCGGAAGAATAAATTTCTTAATATGATTGCTGCGTGAAAATTGTAATTTGTTGTATAAATAGGCTGGTATTTTTGAACTCGTAGGATCATGCAAAAAAACAGGAACGTGGTTTGCTGAAGTATTCAATTCAGCAACCAATTAGTAGATGCTACAAGTGAGAAACACTTGCGTATCTGTTTAAATTGAACACATAACGTAGTCATGCATTCAAGGCGACCTGTGGTTTATTAAATGAGAAAACAGATATTTCATCTAAAACGTTTTGGAGTTACATGAAATATGTTGTACGATTCATCATCCATTGTGAGGCGTAGTCCATCGTTCCTTTCCTTTTTAGTTTATTGTTCATCTGTCCTTTTGGTGTATCTCGCTGACTTGGTGTTTTTCGGTGTAGCCTTATCAGTTTGACATATTTTCCAATTGTATGAATCACAAACTCGTGGATTTTTCTAGCACACTTTTCTTTCGTGAATTTTGAACCCATTTTCACAATATTAAGTAACATCACACATCCAAACAGAAATTTACACTCAACTTTCCTGTCTGCTGGATTAGAAATTGACAACAAACCGACATTTTGTACCCTCAATAATTGTGAAATAGTATTTATTATGTTTTATACCACTTTTGAATGTCAAAGACCACATTTTCACCATACTTTATTTATGTACAAACGATCATCGCAAGCCATTCTTTTTTATACATGCTTATTTTCTCAAAGAAGCCCTACAAACCTTATTGAAATCAAGCCATAAGCTTAACATTCGAATACGCTCACAAAATTTGACCTTACGCGAATCTAACACTTCTAGGGTTTGTTTTTTTCATTAGGGCGAATCTAACATTGAGAGATTCTCTCCGGCCTCACTCTCTTTCATTCATTACAGCGCCATTATATCACTTTCGATGCATTCTTTAGTAAAAATCGAAACACAACAGTGCTGGCTAGCATACTCTACAAATAGTAGAATGAAAAACGTTAAGTTGATTGGAATATGAATGAAAGAGAAAGTAGTCAAAAAGAGTCTCTCATTGTTATATTCGCCCTAATAAAAAAAAACCCTAGACTACATTATTTATTTTATTTATTTATTGAATTCTTAACCACTTAAACCGTAACTTAAACCTTCAAGGTCTTTTTAATGCGATAATGATTTTCACTGGTAGAATAAGCGCTGCAATAGCAGACTTTACTAATATAACTATTTTTCTGTTCTTCAATACCATTTTAACTTTTGAACTACTTCTATTACTTGAAATGCTCTATACTTGAATGCTCTATAATGCTCTCTCTTAAATGCTATGAAAAAAGTTTCGCTGGAGAGATTATTTGGCAAAGAATTCCAGTGAACTACACCTCGAACGAAAAATGATTTACTATACCTAGAGGTTCGATGTTGCGGAAGAATAAATTTCTTGATATGATTGCTGCGTGAAAATTGTAATTTGTTGTATAAATAGTCTGGTATTTTTGAACTCGTAGGATCATGCAAAAAAACAGGAACGTGGTTTGCTGAAGTATTTAATTCAGCAACCAATTAGTAGATACTACAAGTGAGAAACACTCACGTGAACACATTAGCCATGCATTTAAGGCGACATGTGGTTTATTAAATGAGAAAACAGATATTTCATCTAGAAGAAAGTCACAAGCCATGAAATGTGGAAGAATAAGCCTTTTTAACAGCTTTAACATGGTTTCGCTTTTGAGAAACGACGATGAATCATATAGTGAACGCAAAGAATCGTAGATTTTTCCACATTGTAACAAAGCACTCTTGTCCCACCCAAAATTAGATTAAATATGAATGCCCAAACTCGTTGCACTTTCAACAAATTCAATCAAGAGACAAACCAGCTCAGCGCTGAAAAAAAAAACAAAAAAAAAATGCCTTCGTTTTCCCAGAATTAATAGTGAGCAGGTAGACATATTGTTGGAATCGAAATATAATTGTGCGTCTCCAGCGAATAAATGTATTTTGCAATTTTTTACTAATTCAACCGAGCCCTGGGGAACTCCTGATGTGATACGGATAAATTCGGAATAAATTTCGTTGTTCAATACGGTCTGCGTACGAGACTTCAGGTATGATTTGAATAAATTCACAGCATGATCGGAAAACCTAAATCTAGCTTTTAATTTAGGAAATAGTGTCAAAATCCTAGGAAAAATCCAGAAGAATCGGAATTACTAGACGATTATTATCGCGAACCAAGAACAGGTGCTTAAATTTGATCAAATCTATGTAATTTAAATGAGCCATTTCTATGAAACAAAGTTGGCTCACTCCCCAAGCTTTGAAGAGAGTGCTTAAACAAACAATACATTTGGAAGTCTTTCAGACCTGGATGAATTTGTTGATAGATTGGTATTAAAATCACCTAATGAAAAAATATGTTCATAATTCAAGCCGTTCATTTATCGTCCACATTCTCTTCAGAAATGTTATACGGGACTAACAATGATTTTCAACAAATTTGAAGTAACAGTCATTTTAGTTCGATGAAGACATTTTGAAAACACTTGTCTCTTAAAATGTCGATCTGTTTGGAAATTTGAACTTTGTAGTGAATGAGCGTGGCGATTGTTTCGAGTGTGAATCTCGGTGCAAATCGTATTCCCATTCAAGACATCGCTCATCAATCAAACTTAAAGTTTGCATTCGCTTGGATAATGCGGTAGCAAAGTGCCAATCATAGCAGGCGCTACACTAAGAAACTGATAAGTGCTAAAGAAGGTGATCTGCTTTTGATTGTTTGCTTGTTTTCCCTCGACTGGTTCCTACTTTCCTATGTTAGTTTACAGCGAGCTTTCTTCCATTCGTCGTCGTTTTTTTCCCCCGACGAACACTTGACAACTTCGAATTGGTTTCACAGCGTCCTTCAGTCGGATGGTTCTGGGTTAAGGGACAAAGCTTGTTGTGTGCAGGTTATGAGTTTTAGTTTAGGAGTATTTTTTTTCCTTTTCCTGTGGATCGGAAAATATCAGCAAGAATGTCAAATTGAAAATGGGGGAAAAACTATCAAGAGCCAGCTGACAGACAGACATGAGCGTCGTATTCGTTGTCGTCGCATAGCATGCTTCGATGATGGCACTCCCACTTTCTTCCAGTATTGAGGAGGTTAGAGAGTTAGAATTCGTCGAAAGCATAGAAGAGTTTGTTAATTTTATGACAATGTCAAGAAGGTTGGACATTGTTTCGGGAAGGACAAAGAAAGTGCGCTTTTTCGAGGAGTTTTCCGGTCTCCTGCACAACACCGCACCGGAGGGTATAACTTCAGATAGATGTTGAAGCATGTACGTCGGGTTAATGGGCTTTGTTGGTTTGGCATTGTTTGCGAAAAGAAAAGACATAACCATACCAGTTTATTGACAGGGTTTTTTTTGTCGATGATGGTCTGAAAATAGTCATTCGGTCGTGTTCATAGAAACCTTAAAGCCAAAGGTGTCCGGTAAAACATCTCCCTTCAAATAACAATCACATTAAAGAGTCGGTTTGATGACTTTTATGGAGTCTCCCCAATTTTAACGCCAAACGGGTCGTAAAACTTCGTAATGCACGGCGACCATGGCTTGCTGCTTTTCCTTTGAAAATGCGTACACGCACCCACCAAGATATGCTAATTTGCGATCCAAATGCTGTCAAAGGTATACTTTTTATTGCTCCTAAAGCTTGCGGATTTCACGCTTCGTTTTTCATTGGAAGCCATTCCGAGGAATTCGGGAGCTGCGAAAATTCCAATGATTGACGAGCGTAAGTAAAGTTTGTTCGTCGTCGGCGTCATGTGGCCCACTTCCTAGTCCAGCGTCTGCGGGGAAATGGGCATTGACCGTGATCATAAATTTAAATTTATGCAACCAAGCGATGGATGGAATGTGATGGCTGTTTCTGGTGTTCTTTTTCTCTGTGTGGGTTGGTGGGACGACCGGACGACAACCGAGCTGGAAATAGATACCTTCCTGTTATTATTAGTATTTCTGTATTGGACGAACGGCAGCGGCTGAGGCGGCGGAAAAGATTGCTTCAGGGATAATATTGCTCCATTTATTAAATTCTCGGAGCACCGATCGAAGGGACCGACTGTTTGGGCCACGATGATAAAAGTAAAAGAAATATTTCAGACGCACCCTGGAAGAAGCAAGATTGGAGCAAAAAGTTTCATAACCTAAATTGCCCAGTAATGTTGAGGAATATGAACTCGTAATGGTGAGGTATAGCGACAGGGATGTTCAAAACTGCCGGTCAAATTAAAAAAAGTTTATAAAATCACTTTGAACCTTCCCTAAATTCAAAGTAACCATCTAGTTAATCTTCCCACTGATAAGAAGAAGAAAACGTACAAATCCTGCACATCCCTAGCCCTTATCCACAACAGTTCAGACAGGGGTGCAATTTTTGACTTCTCACATGCCGGAATGCACCCCGAGGAAGTACATTTTGAGCGATGAGTAAGTGGCTCCACGTACGGATGCAACGTGTACCCAGGAGGAAACAATAAAAAGCATTAGAGAAGCATAGCCAAGCTTAGGTACAGGTATACCTCGATTTTATGAACCCTCGATTGTATGTACCCTCGATTTTATGTACTTCGATTTTATGGACATTTTACCTCGATTTTATGTACATGGTTTTTCACATGTTTCATTTTTTATTCAAGGACAGTTTTCGTATTATCTAAATTGTTTGTTCCCTTGGAAAGGAGACTTTTCGATTGCGGGCACTCAAAACTCACTTCCTCAGGTTTTCCAAAATATACAGTGCTGGCGCTAGTACTTTGTTCTTCGACAAATTCATCGTGGGTATCAGACAGTCTGATCGATTAAATCCAAACCCTACATGATACAAAAAATCCTGGGGATGAAGAAGTAAGTGATTTAACCCTCTGCCTATAATTTTTCCATTAGGTTATATCCATTGATAATATTTGAAATGCTCGTTTTAAAAAAGTGTGACGACATATAGATTAATTTAGAGGATTCTAAACAAAATGCTTGACGAAAAGAAGGAAGGTAGTTGTGTTTATAAACACGGTACTTTTTCGATTAATGGCGTGATCAATGAATGTTCCCTAATTGAAATAACGAGGCAATTCAAGTGATTTTTAAATACTGTACTCAACAGTAATGTTGAAATCATCTCAAAATGCAACTCACTGAGTCATTCAACGTGAGCGAAATCGCCTTCGATTATACAGACAAAAATCGCGCTTGAGATTCTCAGCCGAACTTTCATTATTCGTCTCAAATTAGCTAAACGATGATATCTCCCAAATTGGTCAAAGTTTTGCTTTGGTGGTGTTTCTTATTTTTCTTATTTTGAAGGCGTGATTTATTACTTCTCTACCAGAAAAATAAGAAAACACCCCATTTATGCAATGTAAGCACCGAGGAACAATCAATGAGTAAAACGGAATAAAAAAATCGGGCATGATTGTTATCGTATGATTTCGTAGAGAAAAGAATCGCACTTGATAAAAATCATGAGTGAGATTTGAGATTTCGAGTTTTTCAACATCACTGGTACTCAATCAATACTCACTCATCTTTACTCATCTATACTTTTTCCATCATTTTGATCTTAAAACAATGTTTTCTAGTTCAACGGTCAGATTAAATCTGGGTTATGTTGAACATGCATCCCATTAGTATCTGATTACCGTGTATTTTTTTGACATTTTTGATCGTGAGAGCTGTACCATCACTTCTAAAATGGCTTCCGTTCAAATTCCAAAAGTTTAAAAGCAACGATCGGGTATTCTTCTCACAGCCTAAAGTGAAGATTATCCATGATTTGGAAAAATGGACTAACAGTTCAAGATGTTATGGAAAAGTACCACATCAACGACACAGCGATCTACTATTTACAACATTCAGCGATCCAAATCAAAAGATACTGAACAACATTGCAAATATTCAAGGAAACATTGGTAAGCAAATTGGAGATTCTATTCATAGAAAAGCGCACTCATGTTTATCATTTGCAGCTCATCGTAAGTCTTTCAAATCCGCTCGCTACCCGAAAGTGAATGAGGCGCTTTACCTCTGGTTTTTGCAAAAAGGCAACAACACATTCCGTTAAGCCAAGAAATGCAGCAAGTTCAAGCAGTGAAGTTTTTTCAACGAGTTGGTGGGTGAAGGCAAGTTTGGAAGTCGGGGATATATCGCCAAATTTATCAAAAGACATGAAATTCGTCTTTTGAAAATTACCGGGAGAGAAATTATCAAGCAACATTGCCATCGTTGACCAGTTTGTTCAAAAGTTTGCGGCGGAAATGCGTTATAATGATTTCCTGCCAAGTCAGATCTTCAACGCTGACGAAAGCGGTCTTTTCTTCAAAAGCACGCCCACAAATACATACCGTGTGCGAACATGGCAGGACGGTTCTTTGAAGTTGTCGCTGATGGGTATCGGGAAATATCTTAACCCTCGTGCGTTGAAAAATTTAAAAGAGCTTCCAGTTTTTCTATGCCGCATCCAAAAATGCATGGATGACCCGCGTACTGTTCAAAATCTGGTTTTTTGAGAAATTTGTACAGAAAGTCTTGGTCTTGGACAATTGCTCTGCACATTTCAATGCAGATGAGCTCAAAACGGAAGACGGCGCTATTTGGGCAGTCTTTTTACCGCCAAACACAACAGCGGTGCTTCAACCGATGGATCAGAATGTGATCCAAATGGTCAAATCACGGTACAGACAAATCATGATGCAGGAGATTCTTGGACGACCTGGAGAATTTCATGACAACGTGAAGAAAATAAATGTTACGGATGCCATCTTTTTGGGTTGCGCAATCGTGGGATCTGGTTCCTCAAGCTTCTATTAGAAAATCTTGGAATTTGCTGTACAACCCGGAGGAAGTAGAAGACGAAGATGAGGTGCCTCACTATATGATTGAGGAGCGACTTCTGGAAATATCCGCTACAATCACTGCGTCAAACGTTATCGATGAGGAAAATGCTGAGTTTGAAGTCCTCAAAGATTCAGAAATTGTTGAAAAAGTACTCAACCCTACAGCTGATGACGAATCGACGTACAACATCATGGATTGCAGCCTACCAGATGACGACAGCATGAACATTTTGGATTCTGCTAATGCGGAAGATGACTTTCAGCTGGTCTCGGACGAATCGGCACCGAAATCCGCTGATGTAATGATCCGGTATGCAGAAGAGAACGGTTGGCCTCTCAATTCGCAGTTTTCGTTGCGTGGCATGAGGGCAAAAATCTTCGCGAAGATAGTGAATGGAAAATCATCTTGAGAAAATTGCCTTTGAATATCCGAATGTTTTCATTTGTTTGATTTTTAAGAGATTCAGAAGTGATAAAAATGTATGTAAATGAAAATTCCAAATAAAAATCAAATGAACTCAAAATTATGTCTTCTGAAACTTTGTAATACTTCTTCTTACTGTACGACGAAATGAAAAAAAAAATCTAAAAGGTTTGATGAATACTGGATAAGACTAAAAAAAGGTAATCCGATGAGATCGAAAACGTTAAAAGAACATTAACTTTAATGGAATCGTCAAATTACGAAAGAATTTTTTTTCGGCTAATTCCAATCCCTCTTTCCTTCCCTTATCAAATTTTCCCATACAAATTCGATTTCTCTTGCATGAAGCGAAAGATTTATTAGACCATTCCCACTCCTCACATTCCTACACATAATTTGTGAAAGGGATTGAAAAACTTAAAAAAATCTAGAATAAATGTTTGTGATTTGTAATAGAACAAAAAACAGAACCCATGAGTTTAACCATTTTTTCTGCTGTATTTTCCGAGTGGTAAATAAAAACTTTAACTAAAACTTGTATATTCTATACATTTTTTATCGAAATAATAAAAAAATATATTGCTTCGATTTTATGTACAATTCGATTTTATGTACATTTCAAAATCGAAAATGTACATATAATCGAGGTATACCTGTAGTAGTTTTGCTTCTCCTTCGGGGGGTCCGTATATTATTGCTTCCCTTTGTTTTTCCAGCTCCACAAAACCAGAAGATGAAGCACCAACAAAAACTGCTCCCGGCAGCGATACCTATTTACATTTTTCATGTTTATATAGAAATTTATGTCGAATGAACGTGCTTTTGTTGGAGCACTCGTCCTGAATCATGCATTTGTGCAGCTCGAGCTGGGCTGTACACTCAATTTGAACGATTCGTCTTCCGAGCAGCACATGGGCACATCCAAGCAGGCGAACCATTTGTTATCCGGCGTTGCTCCGTGACAGGGTCGTTACGGCTCACCTACTACGATGAGTTCTGACTGTACCGAAAAATATCCGTTTTCCTCGAGCGCGTGTCCGGCCCGGTCCACTGAACGTCGGCAATTTCCAACCTTTGGTATCAGAACTGTGACATCGTATAGATAAGGAAACAGACAGCAGATTTGGGGGGAGAAAAGGTTGCCTTTAAATTCAAAAAGTCAACGCCTACGCCTACTGGGAGACCTACCGAAGAGCAACCGACCAGTCAGCCAGAGGCAAATGTTGATTTCTTTCAAATAAAAAGTGTTTACGTTGGAAATTTACTTCTGATGCTGCGAGTGGTTGTTCCTTTTTTTTTTTCTTAATGTACTGCTACTTCTAGCTAGAACTGCTAGAAGGCAAAATGGTTTGTTGATGGGGTAACCAAGATCACTTTTCGAGCGTCTGACGACTGACGAAACGAAACACACAAGCAGAAGAATGTTTGACTTTTGGTATGCACCGCTCACTTTGATGTCGCCTATTCAAATGTCAGCTATGGGTATTTTTTTCTGGTTGTTGGTGGAACCAAGGTCTACTATTGGCATGAATGGGGACGGGAATGTGTTGTTAGGAGTATTTTCGTTTTTTCTGTCTTGTGAGCAATTTGGTCCTTTTTCGCCAGCTGCTATTGTCGTCATCGAATGTGTCACGTGAAGTGTTTATTGGACTCGTGAGGTTAGTGAAGAAAGTATGCTTTGTTGGGTACAGAAGAGTGAATGAACTGAGTATGTCCCGCAAAAATAATCGAAGTTGAAACTTTTTGAATCTTTAAATAAAAATCAACAACTAATTTTATAGAATTTTGTTTTCATGTGCTATTTACTATTTATTAAACACTTACGTTGGCAGCTGAGTTGGAGTTAAGTATAATTTTATTTTTATTTTCATTCAAAATTGATAAACTCTTATAGGTTTACATAATTTTAAAGCAAATAGATTTAAAAACACACTTAATTGTAACAGGCTGACAGCTTCCTGAGAAGACCTAAAATTTCTGGAATTAACAGGGAGAAGCCTGGGATTATCAGGAAAATTTCTGAAAAAACAAAGGATTTTTTCTTTAATTGCATACATAAGTTAAGAACGCAGTTTCCTGGCAGCAAACAAATCACCAGCAGCTACCAGCCAGCAGCCACCAGCAGCACCACCACCAATCTCGATGAATTTTGTTGAGGATTGGCCGAATATTGGAGAAATGTTTTTCCAAACATCGGAGCATATTCAATGTTTTTGGCAAATCCTAAAGAATATCAGAGAGAATTTTTGTAAACTTTGAATAGAACTCTGACTTACCAAGAGGATTCGATGAACGCTTAAGACTCCTCAATATGTTTTCAACGTGTCCCCGGGCGGATACAGACGAATAACGGAGAGAATCCTGAAAAAAACCAAGAGAATATTGGACAAGATTCTGGTGATTCCCAAGGAGGACTTTGTTGAAAACTCGTTGAAAGTTCCGGATCTTGACAATATTGATAATATTATTTTACAACGCTCCAAACGAGAAACCAATATAATAGTCTATTGACGTTTTTTAACGGCATTGACGTTTTCACACCTCGTGGATGGAGCTACGATGAGGAATAATTCGTTGAAAACAATGCATGTCACAATGAAACGGACCCAGTTAGTAATTACATTCCTCGATCGCTCACCTGGCCACGTCCATGCAACCGTTTGAGATAGGAAGGATTTAATGTCTACCTTAGGAAGACGTGGGCTACGTAGCCTACAGTAGATATCAAAGAAAAAGGGAAATGAATAATCAGAATGAATAGTTAAACAGAATGCCCTGGCAGGTGTACAAAACAAGATTTATTTAAACAATGTCGTTTGGAGAATCTAGTCTAAGAAGGTTTAGCGATGCTCCAATTTTAATCAAATGGTTGGGGCATAAGCATTCACTTTAGACCATATGACTTATAATTGTAGTGCCAGTATTCGCTCTCTGAAAAAAGGCGAATGTTTGAAAATATAAGTGCGGGTGGTGAAAGAGAACTTATCAGAGGGTAAACGCTGCTAATTTCATCACTGTGCAGAAAAATGGCACCACAGTAGATGTCAGATTCTCATACATGGCAGCGGTAAAGCTGACCATTGCAAGTCGAATGTTCCGCGCATGTAAAACAAGGAAAAATATAGATTAAGGGTAACATCACTTAGTACGAGACACTGAAGAAGTCTGCACATTGTAGACGAAATACACGTATCTGTCGAAGATAAGCAAAGGTAGTTGGAATTAAATGGAAGATACACATTTTTCTTCTAATTTCTAGTAACATCACTATGCTAATTATACCAGTCATCGCTTCATTCTAGTGATACAACTCGCACCCTTTACAGATGATATGGATTTGGAAAAGCACCACCATGTGGGCACACTTGCTGTATATTGACACATTTTCCGCAACGTTACTTATCGTACAAATCAGACCAAAGCCGGTGTGGCCTCTGATGTACACAGAAGTAGTCTCCATTGTAATCGGTCCATGGCTGTACCTAGCCAGTCTCGTTGTCTGCGGAGAGTCTCATACTACTTAATCGATCCACCTTGATCGTAGCGCGCCTTTTATTCTTGTACCCGTCGGATCGTGTTGGAGAACCATTTTTACAGGGCTGTTGTCCGACATTTTTGCGACATACCTAGCCTATCGTAGTCGACAGATTTTAGCGATGTGTAGATCGTACGCAACAGCTTCCGTTCAAAGACACAAAGAGCGCGTTGGTCCTCCACTAGCAAGGCTATGCTTCGTGGTCGTAGCAAACTACCGGTCTAATCAATGTCTTGCAGGTGGTCAACTTTGTAGTTTGGCGAACTTTTTTTTTTCTCTGTTCGGGACATAAACCACTGCGACCAGTAATTTGATCTATTGTAGTATATCCCGTAACCTTTGTTTAGTGCATGTCGAGTTACTTCATCACTATTGAGAAATGATGAAGTATTCGGTGTTGTTACAGTTGTCATTGTTTGTTTTGTTGGCAATGAATCAGGTTTAATTGAAAGTTTCCGCTGTTTAAACCCTTTGTGAGTGACAGCACTCTTCAAAGGCGCGCCCCTTTATCAGTCAAAACCGGATTCATTGCAAACAAAACAAACAATCACTCCGATAGTAACCATGCATCAGAACCCTAGTCATAACCAATTCAAACTATAGAACATCAAATAGAAAATAAGAATTCACATAAACGAAGACTACCCATGTTTTCTTTATTCCAAGCTCATCCTCGGTGGCGCAACCCGAGTATTGTCACTTTTCACAAGACATAAAATGTAATAAGGTCAATTATACGTTCCTTTGACTACAAAAACAAATATGTTCCCTAGTTTGAATTAATTCGGACTAGGGTTCGGTGGTAGATCTGATACCCCGTAACGCACCACGAAAAGCTGATCTACCAGCGTTACGGGTTTTGGCGAACTTTGTTCGATCTTAGTGTCCTTCGGAGTCCAAAGTAGGCACGATTGCCAGCCATAATGCACCTTCGTATCTCTCTGCTGGTGTCGTTATCGGCGGTCACCAATGAGCCCAGATACACGAATTCGTCTACTAGCTCGATTACATAACCGTCGATCTGAACTTACATTGTCTTCTAAATTAATGCGTTTCCGCAATTTAGAATTAGCTAGGCGAAACAAATAGAAAGTGCAAAAATAAAATAAATCAAAATACGTCGTGTTGTGTCGCTTGACATTACGGAAGAAAGATAGCGGATCTGCCAGTATTTTCAGACTGTACGGAAGCTGGAATTGTTTGAGAATGAAATCTATAATGAATGAGAAACAAATAGACTATAAGAGAGATAAAACACTATTCTATGATAGAGAAACGTGGTACTTTCGTGTGTTCACTTGTTCCCAAAGCTAACAGGTTAAGCGTCGGTGGATAGTGATAGTCGTGTGCGTTGTTCTTATAGTTGATTCAATAATACTCTAGCAGAGAGAGAAAAAAGTTCAATTCCGACAAAATGAAGGTTGAACGAAATGAGTTTAAACAAATTTGCCATAATTGGAATGGACTCACCAGATTCTACTGATACATGATGTCTATTTTCGTCCTTTCGCTTCCAATATCTAGAGCCTAGATTTAGTTTCACTACATTCAACTGAGAACGCATCATATCCAATATTTCTCTGGGTTTTTGTGAACAACATGTCTTCTGCTGCTTGCCGCATTAGAACATAATTTGCCAGTTCTCGGTGAGTTTATGGACTTTTCTTTGCGTTTAATGAATGATTTAAAAATAAAATTATTATATTTTCATCATGACACGCCTCCGATCGAGACCTATCTCCGTCGCCAGTTTTTTAAAAGGTGCAAACAGTCGTCATTATTTTTCAAATGAGCATCATCATCATCATACAAAAGCAGTTTTTTTTCGTTTGAATATAAGTTATTGTGTTTGTTTTGTTCTAGTTTGTGAGTAGAAAAGAGTTAACACATTTTCATGAACAGTAATTTGATTTTAAACGAAACGACTCCTTATGAATTCCGATGATGATGACGTCATTTTTGAAATTGGCTGTAGGTGTAAAGCGTGATAAGGCACATTTTGAGAGAATGTTGTTTCCCGTACCGAGTGGCCAATTTAGCCCAAGCTTAACTAAATTACCCATTCAACCATGAAAGCTGACCGTTCTTATTCGAACTATCTACCTCTATAATTTTCCTTGAGCTTGAATTTGTTTTAATGTTTTTTAAACTCAAATTGCATCATTCTTTTCTGTTTTCTGTTTGCCAATTCTGCCTGGTTGTGCAGTGTATAAGTTGTTGAGTATGAGATTGAAGTTCAATGGCCCACAAAACAAAACCTTCTCTTATTGTAATCGGGATTCGAACCGCGAACGCCAGCGTGATGGCGTTAGAAAGTAACTATTTGGCCACTTCAACAAGTTGAAATAATCGGAATAAAAGCCCTACAATTGCTTCGATCGATGAGGCCCTCAACGGTACAGCAATGATGCAAATGTCACTCACACACACATGCACGGCTTCGTTGATTACACGAAACGCCTGGTGATCAAAAAGGGCAAGACATTGGAATTGATAGAGATGGCAACAGTTTCACACTCAACTGGTAACAATACAACCTATGGATCAGTCTCATCCGTGGTCTTCGGTTCAATTCTGCAGATCAAAGTAGAAAGCTCATTCTAAAATTCATCTGGAGTAGTCAATGTTGTAGTTGGTAGAACATCCTAATCTTATTCAGTACATTTAAAATAATGGGCCAGTACTATGATTCAACTTAAAAAAAACTCCCCCACTTTGTTTATCTTCTAAACTGATCACCCAGTGGCAACTTCCAATAAACAAGTTTAACACACTTTCTAAACAAGGGGCGGTAGCAAGAAACCCAAACCCTACCGTTTCTGCCAAATTCCAAATCAAACCAGTCACAGTAACATTCGAGACGTATACGCAAATAGACCCTCCATCGGGTGGAGGAAAAACTGCAACGTGAGCAACACAAACCGACATCAAATAAAAATTCCAGAACAGTTCTCTTACAAAAGGCACGGAAAAAAAATCCGATTCTAAAGAAGCAGACAAAAAGGGTTACTGCGGCGGATCGAGAATAAACTTAGTAAACATATAGCAAGCGGTGACAGGCAGGGACCAAACTAGACCCTTTCCTTTCCGAATCGCATGCTCTCCTTCACCTACCACTGACGTACGTATTGATCAACGAAGGGAGGGAAAAAAACTGCACCGAGATGTTTGGCTGTGTGCGGAAATGGAAAAGGAAAACTTTCTCTAACAAGAAGGATCCTGCTGCTGATGTTTGCGTCCTCTGGTTGTAGAAGAAGGCTGCCTCTACCGCTGAACTGAAACGATAAGGGATTATCAGCCGGATTACAGCGAAAATGTTTGTTGTCAGGTTCCGTTTTGATGAATGGCAATACGGTGCCAGGGCCAGGACGCTTCGGTCGTATTTTTCCTCCGATTCCTGTCGGTGTGAGTGTTTGCAATGTGTTCTATTGAAAGGATTTCTAACAGAGTTGTAATAGTTCGGTTGTGGTTTCAGATTCAGGCGGAAGATGGAAAATTGCCGAACGGTAGGATTTTGTAATCGATCTGGGTAGGCGGTTTTTTTTTCTTTTTGATATGCTTGCTCGGATGCAGGAGTATACGGTTACTGTGATTCAAGAAGGGTTCGTTAAATGCAAAACGAAAAATGGGAAATAGTTTCAGCCAAATTGGGCTTTTTCGGATTATCGTTAATTGCATGTTCTGGCGAATCAACGTATTTCAGGTAACGGTGATGGATTTACCTAAGCTAATTAAGTTGTAATATCAGAAGGGGTTCTATTATTCTATCGATGCAGTGCGTTCAAATTCACCAAACCCTTTTTTCTCACAATTGCTAGAATGAAGGCGAGTGGAGGATCCAGCAATTTCCAATTTGTCCAAACGAACAACCCCGAACGCATAAATAAGGGTTTGACAGCTTAATCTAGCCAAATAATGCCAGTGTGTGTAGTACGGGATGAGAGTCAGTCGTTTGATCGAAGTCTCTAAGGGGAGTAACCAATTTAAATACAGTATTTTTCCCTCGGTTAACTTCCACCAAAAATTGGATCCCGTCGATATTTAAGGAAATTTCGCTAAAGCGTCCGAGAAAATGAAGCTATTTTTCTTTGTGTGCTGGCGTAGAAATTGGCTACTTCGCTAGAAGGATTAGAAATGTAAATGATTTAAACAATTGTTGGGTAAGCTCAATATAATAATCTTTGCTGAGCCAAGTTATCAATGTCATTAAATCTTAAAACACGAGTTAATGAGATCGAACTTAGTGATGCTAACAATCATATATGTAGATGGAGAGAGAGGTGAGAATGTGAATCATACACTCAGTAGCAAAAAAAAAGCCGAGCAAAATGTTGCTTCCAAATAACGCCATGTTCAACCTTCTGTAACTTTTCCATTTATCAATATTTTTGGCTGAAAATTTGACAACACTATAATCAATCTATAAACATCATATGACTGAAATATCGGTGCAAAAAAACCGAGGTGAATTCTATTAATAATACTATATAATACTGCAAACGTATTTTTTACAAACCAATACATACTGAATGCCATATTTTTAAAGTTCTTCGTGAGCTACACTAGTGATTTGGGATATTTCACGCGTAACGAATCATGTGTACTAATAAGTTAAATTCACCTCGGCTTTTTTTTTGCACCGATATTTCAGCAAGGCCAATATTGGGTGAAAAGGGGGAAACACTCACGTTGGTGCGTCAACTTTCATGCAAACTATAGTCCAAACCACTTGATTTTTTTTAATATGCTACCTAAATGTTTCACAGAAATACGGATTTTTGAAATTAGTATGTCCAAAATTGACTTTTTCCATTTTCCACTTCAAATTTATAAACTTTATCAACATTTTTTTTCATATGAGGTTTATACATTGATTATAGTGTTGTCAGATTTTCAGCCAAAAATATTGATAAATGGCAAAGTTACAAAAGATTGAACATGGCGTTATTTGGAAGCAAAATTTTGCTCGGCTTTTTTTTGCTACTGAGTGTAATTCCAGAAAACAAAGTTTCCTTAAGCTTCAACATGAATATTTACGAATGATTAAGATTTATAATAAATCTTATCTATATCTATAAAGATTCCATACTTCTAGTCCACCAGGACAAATGTTGAAAAAAATGGGTGAGTCTATAATTATTGCGACACTTTTACACCTGACCGAAATTTACCAAATTTTGTCCATTTGCTCTTCAGAATGTAATGTTTACATCCACTCAGTTGTGCAGGTGTCAGTAAGATTCTGGTCGATGTGGAAGAAAACCAGCAAATCGCGAAAGGATTTTGTTCGCACACATGCTAAACCCAAAGGTGACGCTTCGCGCCTTGAGAATACTGATGAATGTACATCATTCGACAGTCTTAAGGCTCCTCCAACAGGTTCACAAACGAGCCACAGTTGACCATAAGCCAGTTAAGCTGGACGAGAACCGGGAACATCGCGCAAACGATTGTTCATTTTATGCGAAATCCGAACATTTCAACTCCAGACTTGGACAAAATACTTGATGTTTCACAAATCTAAATCTCGTGCCTCACTACACGCCGCTGCTAACGAAATACTGGTGCTGCGCCATCTACATCAAATGGACTTTTAACAGCTACCGGGACAGAAATATTTCAAGGGAAAGTTTGCTGTGGATGACCGTTGCAAACGAAAGAAGCTGAAATAAAATTCGCTTCGAAGTTCCTGATTTGGCAGGCCATATGCACTTGTGGCAAACGAAGTGAACCATTCGTGATCAAAGGCACCATACACTTTATAGAGGGCATATACATTCTTCAGATTCGCCCAAACCCAACGTTTCTGTTTCAAAACGCGTATTTCTCCTACTCGTACGCTTATACACTTTTGCTTTTTGTTTTACTCCTTACTTTCATCCGCTTCTTGATAGAAGACCTAAACTTTGTTGAATAGCTCAACTGATAATGGATTACCTTTTTTTAGGATTTTAGGAGCATAAGATTCCCCCTCCCCTCGGATATGTGATCTGGACGCGATGGAAGGGCCTACGCCATCAGCATTGAAATGGTAACCAAAGACATATCCTGACGTGGTAGTATCACATCTTGAATATTTTGATTTAATGCCGCGTCATATATCTGGCATTGATGCACTGATTTTACAGATGTGATCCAACGGACATCCTGTCTGAGAGCCTTGAATGCTGGTGCAGTCTGGTGGGGCTCTTTCCTCAGCAATAATGATGTGGGATTACTTCTTGACACCTTTCTTAGCGTTCCCTGACATGATGAGCCGAAGCCATGCTTAATTATAAATCTAGCTAGACAGGTATATATTGGTACATAATGTGTTCAAGATTAATGACATTTGTAGGAAACCGACTGTTAGATTCACTGAGTAGAAGTTTTAAAACTACGAACGTGGCACCATTCTTATTTTGGTATCTCTCATTTCAAAGAGTTATAATAAAAATACCACACATTATAACAATGGTATACAAAAAATCATATAACGGCTTCTTTCTCGATAATTTTTCAATAATAGATAGGGACTAGGCGTGATGAAGCTTTACCTTGCCACCGAAAAGTGAATCTAATAGCTGATAAAGATTGTTAGGCTGCACTTGCTGTCAGGCTTTGAAGCGATTAAACGACTTAGAGATTAGTATTAGACAAATAAAAAGAAGGCAATGAACAGACAAGTAAACGTAAACGATTCTACAACAGAACTATAGAATTTAACTAAATAACGCAGAAGACAAGAATGAACTAAAGCGGACAAAGTGATAGGCCATCAAAAAGAAGTTAGACGAGGTACACATCGATTAATTTCAGAGCACTTAAAAACTAGACATCTATTATCCTTTTAACGATTGAAGAAGTTAAAAAATGCCCTCTAACATTTCTAGCATAAAAAGACGCAGCGTCCTCCCAATTTCTTTTAAAGAACACTTCTCTCCTATGAGTCCCATCAGAAAACCATTAAAATTATACTGTTGGGACTACTGAGACATCACTCATGACTAAAACTGGTACAGGTCAAATATCTCGACGATTTTTGATTGGAGAAAACAGCTCAAACAGACTTTCACAGCACATAAATGACATTCTAAACTACAAAAGACTGAAGAAATCAAACTGACAAACTAAATAATCAAAAGACGAAACGACACCATACTAAACAGTGGACATGAACATGATTGAAAGAAAGAAGAAGCAAACTTGAAAATGTAATACCTTTTGAGGCAGTGTCAACAGCGTCTCTATGGACGACATGATCCTTGCACGGCTGGTGAAATGCTTCAAAAGGAGTTAAGTTATATCATTCTAACGCACAAGTAACAGGAACAGCTTAAGAATAGCTTCTAATTTTTGGTTCGAGAAAACTTTCATAGCACATAAATGCCACATTTCACGATCTTAACAAGAAAAGACACATTAAACATTGTAAACGTAACACTGACTAACGAAATAACAAAAAGACAATTGACGAAAAAGACGAACGGACTCAAAATTTTCAAACGTGGCTCCTTCCGAATCATTTTCAACAGCGTCTTCTTGGACGACATGCTCCGTGTACGGCTGGCAAAATGATTCGAAAGGATTGACGCAACGATATCATCAAAGGTCTGGCGTAGAGGTTTCTACTCTATTCAGAGTCCGCCAGTAAACCTTAAAAAAAAAATTAGGAGCATAAGATTCCCTTTTCTTCTAGGCATTTTTTTCATGTTTCGAACTAGACGCTTTAAAAATGTAAATTTGCTTGAAAGTATCCAAGTGTTAAGGAAATGTTTAAAACTGATTCAAATTTGAACTTGAACATTTCCTAACGCTCCTCGATTGAGATAGCACTGATATAATTCTCACTAGTATGCGTGCATGTTTCGAACTTCACTTTTAGCTGAGTAATCATTTTGTTCTCCGCATTATCTTGAAAAACGCGCAAATGTTTGCATCAGATATTTCATGACTCGAAGTTTAATTGTACATTCTTTAATGGCAGTCATCAAATCGAGATCAGCAAAGGTCTAATTGTCTTACAACAGTATTCACTGAGTTTGCTAACCTTATATTTAACAAGCCATTGTGTATTGTTCATGTCCTGTAATAAAAGCGTTTCGTTGGAAGGAGATTCTCTTTCCTTTCCAAGGGTTTCATGTAAGTGCTTCTGCTAATGGGTCCACACTTTCCTATTCTGGCCCCTCAACGGAATAGTAAGTCACTGCCAAGGATAAGTGTGATATTCTCGAGAACCTCCGGACATAGAAGATGTCGAAGTTCGCCAAGAAGTTTGTAATTTGACAAGCGATTTGTATTTGCGGTACAACCTTTCGTTACCGCGAGCACCATGAGTGGACAGAATTATTTGAAAGAGTGTCTCCAAAAGCGGCTTCTCCCTCTTCTGAAGGCTCACGGCGGTCCAACGAGCTTCTGGCCGGATTTGGCATCGTGCCACTACACGAAGGACAAGCTAGAGTGGTATAAGGCGAATGATGTCGATTTCTTACCAAGAGATCTGAGCCCTCCAAACACTTCGGAACAGCGATCAATAGAAAAATAGTGGGCCATTATATAGAAGCGCTTTCTAAAACGGCCAACAGTGGCGAAGAACGTGCAGATTCGTATGAGTGGAGTTCAGGCCAAGGTTCGCGAATTCGGAAATAAATTAAATGAATGGTGCAAGAACTAACTTTGATTGTTTCGTTTTACTCCCTGAAAATTTGGTGATAATCGGATATATACTCGAATTTTAAGAATGATTTTGTGTCCGGATTTTAAACGGTACACCCTTTCATAGTACGAAGAAGGAAAAAAAACTATGACATTTGAAAAAGAAAATATGATAAATAAGGACTATATAAAGATAAAAAAATAGCATTGTTGACAACACTACCGAAAACAAATCGTATTCTTCTTGAATGTCTTGAATAATTTTTGCCACATTTTGTTTTGCCATACATGTTTTTGTCAATTCCTCGGACATTCTGCCTTGATCCCTATGACCCCAAATGGAAAATGGCTGTATAATATCACAGACTGAATGAAAGTTTACCTTGTCTTAGGCAAATTCTACAGCAATTATTCTATCTGAAAAAAAGCATGAGGCCTAATTGACAACCTAGAACATCCTGAATATGAAGAAGTTCAGAAATAATGCCTTATTAATAGTGCAAAGCGTTGTTTTAGAATATGATACATATTCGTACGTGTGTTTTTAAATTCTCTTTGATAAACTTTAAACATTTTTGTATTTTTCTGAGATGTTCTAAGTTATCTGAAATGTACTTTAGTTCTGAACTTAAGATCTACAGATGTAACAGTAGCTTTTAGGGCTAATGTACCTTTTGGAAGGTCAGCAGTCATTCTTTGATGTGTGATGTTCTTGGTCATCCAAACTGTCCTTGAGTTTAGAGCTTCAGTTGTAACAGTAGGTTTTTGGAGTATGTAAAGCGACAATATGTATATAACAATATTCGTTGAATAGTGGGTATGGTCAACAGACACAATGTGACAAACTTTAGATATTATAGGTCATCCAAACTGTCCTCAAGTTCAAAATATAAGATCTACAGTAGTTTTTGGGCTTTATAAGGTGACGATATGTGTTTAAATATATGCGATGAATCTTCTTGAAGGTCAACAGTCACTATATTATAGTTATTATTTTAGTTACGTCACGTATTCAAGCATACTATACATATTACATTATGCAAGATCATACATAATAAGATAATCTTGGGATAGTCTAGGTCATTAAAACTGTCCTACCGTTCAGAACTTATGATTTACAGTTGTAACAGTAATTTGCAGGCAATACAAAGTTACAATAAATGTTCCAACAATGTACAATTTATGTTCTAAAGGTTGACAAACATTACAAACAGCTTGACAAACAGCGTGGCATACTTTAGGACATTCAAACTATCCATAAGACCAGAACGTAAGATCTACAGTTGTAACAAAAGCTTTCTCGGCTATGCAAAGCTACGACGTGTATTGAAACATATTCATTGTATATCTATATCATTGAAAAACAACAGACATTATGAGATAATCTTTGGATTTCCTAACTTATCCGAACTATTCTGAAGTTAAAAACTTAAAATCTACTGCTGTAACTGTTAATTTCTGGACTAAAAATGTGTATTTGATCAAATAATATGAGTCTTCTGAAAGATATCATAAGAATGCTTGGGATGTTCTAGGTTACCAAAACTGCCCTAGAGTTCAGAAAGTAGGATCACCAGTTGTAACATATGAATGGTGATTATATGCAATCAAACACATTTAGTGATTCTTCTGTAAGGTCACCAATCTTTATCAGATTATCTTGAGGTCAGAATTCGAGATATACAGTAGAAACCGTAGCCTTTTGAGATGTATAATGCCATGATAAATATTCTAACATGTTCTATGAATATTCTGAAACGTCCACATGTATCATAGGATAACATAATTGAAGAAGTACCGATGAACATGGTTGGATACATATCGTAACATTGTATAGTCCAAAATGCAACAGTTTCAACTTAAGATCTTAAGTTTTATACTCCAGGACAGTTCGAATGACATAGAATATCCCAACATCATTTCATAGTGGCTGTTGATCTTCCAGGACATTCATTGAATATGTTTGAATGCATATAACAACTTTGTATAGCGGATAAAGCTCCTGTTACAAAAGTAGATCTTCAATTTTGAACTCAACGACTGCTTTTTGGCAAAGAATATCCCAAGATTATCTCACAATGTCTGTTGATCTTCCAGATCAGAAACACGATGCAGTTGGAATTTTTCAATTCAAATTATACTCAGTTGTCAAAAAATGCAACGCAGCAAAAGCATTTTTGGCAACCCTGCCTCCCATACACAGTGTTTATTTCTAAATTGTTTCAACTAATTCAGAAAAAAAAACATCCAACCGATGGCTTTGTCAAACATAATAGTTGCGTAGATATTGGCAAAGGAAAGTATGAATTATTGGCAAAAAAAAGATAAATAGGCACTTCCTTGTGCTTCCAAAATGCAGCAACCTATTAGATGAAAAACGCAATTTCATTTTTTAAATGCAAAACTAAAACATGTTTGGCACTGCCAACCGAAAAATACAGTTTTTCGGGATTCCTTGAACAATGTCTTTCAAAAGGCATGCATGATATCGTTTTTAGACATGATTGTTCCAGGGATGCAAGCAAATGAAAAAAAAAGAATAAAAAAAGCATTTGTTTTAAACACTTGAAATAAGGGCGTAGTTCAATCGCACAAAAATTGATTTGTTTTACAAATGGATAGTAGACGAATAAATTCTCCAAGTTCGGTGCAAATTGGTGAAAGTTGAAGACGCGTTTGCTCTTATACTCGACTTTTACTGTACTTCTGAAGTTTTTGTCAAAAATCTTTGAGAAATTAAAAAGTTATGCAAGCTATGTAAGTGTCTAAAACGGTCGCTGATTCAAAAATGAAAGTTTCATAGAAAGGATTTTCAGATAACCAGTAACCAAAATGGACACGGTGGTGCCTACTTTTGTCGATAGAATTTAAACCTTTTTTTTTTACAAAGTTTACGTTCAATTTATGAGAAATAAGTATTTAAAAACAAGCGTTCATTGATAAACGAAAGAATATTTTGGAGTTTTCCAAAATTATGAATAGTAACAGGAAATCTGAAAAAAAAAATCCAACCTTCAATATTCAGCGGGGTTTGTTAATTTAGCTTCTATTTAAATCTGCGAGAAAAGTGTCAAATAACTATTAGCAACACAGCAATCTTATTTGTCCAAATAACTCTCAAAGCGTCTATTGTCGTATCAATTCAATTTGCCTTTTTACCAATTTTCGGGTTTCAATGTGACAACCTTCTGGTAGTGTGACCGCACCGGGGTTCATTCGTTGCAGAATCGATATAATGGAAGACGAAAGGGATTTATTACCCGAATTTGTAAATGGAAATTCGGTGGTTACACCCATACACTGATAAACGATGCCATTGCGTGCCACCGGAATTGCCAAATACGTACAAAGTGGCATTCATTTTCTTACCCTCAAAGCCGTTATTGGAGCTGTTGAACACCTGTTCAGGAAAAATTCTCATCACGCAACTTTTGGCTTCACCTTTCGAATAAAAGAGCCTTGATCATGGATGGGCTGGAGCATCGTCGCCTTGAACTCATCACGACTGGCTGCGATGGATGAAGATGAAAACACGTTCCACTCTAGGCTTGCTACGATTTCGAACAACACGTTCCGCTGATGGTCGATGAAAGTTTGAGGGGGCTTCCTGCTCTTTTTTTTCCCTATTGGATGGTGAAAAGTTTCTTTGTGGCCTTCCGGCAATTGGGTAGAAATTCCTCCCAATAGCGAGGCAGAGGAGATCCTTCCACTTCTGATAAAGTTAGAGCCGTAAAATTTTTGATTAATTGTCGGTGATTTATCTGCCTTCCGATGGTTAGGTTAGACCAGCAGGGATCCATCAAAGTACGCCCGGATGGATTCTCAACGTAGAACCATCAAAGCACGAATATTTCCTAAGAAATTTATCACAGTGTTGTGCCGTGCGAGTTAGTCGACGTAAGCTACGGGGTATAATTTTAGGGCGAAAAAAGAAAACAGTTTAATGGTGATTTAGTCCTTCTGGCTAGGGTGATAAAGGTATTCCGGTAGCAGCAAGACAGCAAAAGGAAATAAAAAGTGAAAATTGACCCCACCTCGTCTTCCATCCTCGGCTTCAGAGGATGCTTACGGTGGCCAATGTCCGAGTAAAGCGGCGGACGTAGAACGAGACAACTGTCACTTTATTGGATTAGAAGATTGAGTGCTTATTCCCCGGGTAGCATTTACTGGTGGCTGACTTGGATGGTTGCTCTCAAGCAAGTAAATTCGGAATCAGTGGACGAAGCAAAATCCGTACAGTTTGACTGACAAACACTGCCGAAGCTATTCCGGTGATAAATGTTGCTTCCAGTCCGGAAAGAATATCACAACCGAATAAATCCTTCAGAGTGCACAATGCTTTGCTTGACATACATATTGACAGGTGACTCTACAACGCCTGCTTTGATTCAGTAGAAATAATTTGATCTACTTCAATAAACCTAACTCTCTCCGTAATATCAAATAACCACGTCCCTCTGCAATTCCCTGAAACGAAACCCAATTCCATTTCGGTTCGTCCATCGTCCACACAATCGGTCACACACAAATCCGGTGCTGAAAAGAATTCAATTTACCTTTCGAATCAAGCGCAGAGCATTCAAAGGTGTGGTAGGCTACTGCTAACGACAGCCTCTACCGGTACGCCTAGCTTCCACAGTTCCACCACCATCGAAGAGACACAAGAGTGTGATAATGATGCCGATGATTGAGGTAATTCATTTCAATTCTAGAAGAAAGCGAGATTGAATTCTTTCTTCCACCCTGTGAGGGCGGCAAACGTGAGGAAAAGAGTAGCGTGCTTAGCTGGGGAAGATTCTCGTTTGTATTCGTGTCTAAATCGTCTAAATTAAGTACCCTCTCAGTGCTGATTGAATCAATTCTCGGGTTTCGTTTCGGTGTGAGAAATCTCGGCTTTGGAATTGCCAGCATCTAGCATTGCAGCTTTTCGAGAAAAAAAAAATACTTTCCACATGGAAACGAAGTAGGCTGGATGGTTGATTTGAGGAAGCAGAATTGTGTTCCATTCTTGGGACGAGAGACGATTCAATCATCACAGCAAGCGTCTTTCGAATGATGGTTGATTTAAGGATTGCTTTGTTGGTAGAAAATCTATCGTTCTACTTATCCACCATGAATGATGAATTCACACGCTATATTTGTTGGATTCTTACAAGTGACTTTTTTCATAGTACCTTCTAAAATGATTTTGATAATATTTCACAGTTTTTGATTGAGAGCTTTCGGTGGCTGCATCATTTTTGCATTGGTATGGTTGTGTAGCAAGTACAGCCATCTCCTTTGCCCAGAGAGTCGAGAGCATTTAAATTTACGAAACATTTCTGGATAAGACCGGGAATCGTCTCAGCCACCTCGAACAAAATGTAGCTTTGTAGCTGTGCAAACGGATGACCCATATAAAGGATGTTATCTATTGATCAAATTTGTCTTAAAATGAAAATAAAATGCGTATTCGGAAAATGATGTGTGATGTGATGTGATAGGAAGCCACCACAAGTGCAGGACATGTCATGACGTACGGTCAAACTGTACATACCAGTAATCCTTACTTTCAGCAGAAGCACTTTCACGAAATCCATGGAATAATAGAGAATCTCCTCCAGCGAAACGCTCTTATTACAGGACATGAGGGGCTATTCATAAACCACGTAGACTTTTCTTGGGGGAGGGGGTGGTTTGGCAAAAGTGTACGCTCCATACAAGCAATACACATTGTCATTAGGATTTCTGTCTGGTGGTTTAATTTGGTTAGCAAACTCACTGTAAACTGTCGGAAGATAACCAACCTTTAGCTGATTTCGATTTGAAGATTTCCGTCAAAGAAATTATAATTGTCATCCATGACTTGGGCCTGATTATCACGAATCCCTCATCCCTTCGTCTGGCACCATGTATTTCTCCTTACTTTATTTTTTTGTTGACGTAATACTGCGTCTTTGTTTTCTATATTGGCGTACAGTTTGAACAAATTTGAATTGCGACCTCCACGAAAAGTGGTCAGATTTTGAGCGTTAATTCCTCAGTCGTTACAACCAAAAACAAAATCAAAAAATTTGCACCAATCAATCGGACATATTTTTACGCATCGATTAAAATTTTTAAAATGTAGATTTCTATCAGTAAACTATTTTCAATAACGCAAGTATAAGGTGATGCCTTATTATTACGTTTCGCAGAGTAAAGTTATTAAATGAATTTCCTATCACAGACTTCAAATGTAAGTAAGGGAGGTCTCAAATGCAGCGAAGAACGGTATATAAGGGGTACACCTTCGCAAAATGCTTCATACGCTCGCGCACAGCCTTGGAGCTGTGCAGATCGGTAATGAGCCAGTACTGATTTGGCAGTAAAACTCGATTAATAGTAAATCTGGACGCACCGCGTCCCTGGTGGTTGGAGCAAACAACGTTTGACAGGCATTTGGCGATGTTTCATTGACAAAGAAATTGGTGAAACGTTTTTCTCGGTTGATCGACGCATCTCCAAATTACGGATCGTGGAACTTGAAAAAAGAAAATTATTTGTGCTCATCCTTCGTGGACTGCCTCAAAAATAGCAAAAGTGTTAAAATTCCCAAAGTCAACGGTGTGTCTTGTGATCAAACGTTACAAGGATACTCTGAGTGTGGATAGAGCACAGCGCATCTATCATAAAAGTGGTACTAGGGCCAAAGATCTGAGGAGAAAGGTGTTGAGGTACGTGAAAGGCAACCCATACGTGATTTGGCAAAGAATTACGATTCCAACTTTTCCACCGCGCGTAACATCCTTTCAATAGAAGGATATAAGTCTTTTTGTGCCAGTAAACATCCGAATCGCTCCATAAAACAAAATTTAATGGCCAAAAAGCGAGCACGATGACTATTCAAACGAGTTTGGTCGAAACTTGATGGCTGTATTTTAAGGGATGACGAAACATATGTCAAAATGGATTATAAATTAATCTCCGGACGAAAATTTTAGTTTGCTCGGACGCTAATGATTTGGCAAGGATTTTTATCACATTTCATACAATGACGTCGAAGGTTTACATTGAAGAATTTCTGAAAAAATGGACTTAAACCCTTCATTTGGCAACACTAGACCAACGTTATCTTTTGGCCGGATTTAGCCAGCTGCCGCTACTCTGAGGAGGTTGTAGAAGGTATGCTGCAAAAATGTTAATTTCGTCGCCAAAGAGATTAATCCTCCGAATTGCCTTGAGTTCAGACCGACTTCGAGGATGTGGTAAAGAAGTGACAAATGTGTTTAAAGTGGAATAAGTTCGCCGGTACAGTGTCACCAGCGAAAGTATAGATCATGATGGCATCGATCACAAGTGAATTGCGACAGGTCGTTCGAAACGGTGAAATGCAGTAACTTGTTACATATTTTGTTGAAACTGAATAAACACCCTTTTGTGTGACGTTTTGATCAACCGTGTATGTTGTTTAATTTTTGAGTTATGATGACTTGAATGCGTCAAAATTTACTTTGAATCGGGCTTTTCTCTGGAGAGCAGGTAACTAATGGCTCTATCGCCTTTGGCAACACAGCCATTGGTTATGCAGTCGTGTGATGGGCAGTTGGTTAACCAGGCCAGTGGTGAATATGTAGCCATCCGGTTGGCTGAAAAAGTGTTTGATTTAGCTAAAAATGATAGTGGTCCGTTCATCGAATCACAGAGATTCTGTGGGAAACTCCGCAACGTGCGTCAAGAGATTATCGTGAATCTCAACAGCATGTCCACCTAGGATTGCCAGCATTTGTATCCTATTCTCTTTACCTTTTCCAACCAGGATATGCTACAGTTCAGTTCTCAATTTGATGTAAAATCGTAATTAACGATATGCTTTTCACGGCAAATTCACGCAGTCAAATTTTGAGGAAAAAAATGGTAATCGAAAAATTCCTACTAACTCGATTCAGAGCGTCGAGAAAGGGAGGAAATTAAATTTACAACTTACCTTTGATTCCACTAGAAATGAGTCCAAATGTTATGAATATTTATTTAAAATAAAAAGTCAACACTTCCAACCATTCTTCCATCTTTTTAAGTTCATCAAGAAGCATTATTTAAAACGCAATTGACAGCACACTTCCAATCGTTTCCACAGGTTGCTTGGATAAACAAACACCGAGCTAATACCGTCGACAAAGCATGCCCACGAACTTCAAAGAACGGCCTACACTTTCCGTCCTTTGTCTCCGTACCAAACACACTTAATCCGCTTAGAAGAAGGATTTACGCGTGTTGATTGACTAACTGTAAAAAGAACGTTCGTTGCATTTGTGAATCAACAGCGCTTCGCAAGAATTTCCCATTTATTTATTTGTAAACACATCCACCTGCTAGGAATTGGGGCACACACTGAAAGTCCGTCCTTCCCGGCAACAGCAGGAGAAGAAGGCCTCGAATTTCATCATACACGGTAGACAGGAAACAATCAAACAATAACCCATAAGATGAAGTTGATTATATAGCCCCCAACAACGGCAGCACCGGCGTCATTCCTACCACATTGCTTGCGGATTATTTATAAATATACGAACCCATTAGTGCCCCTCCATTAACCCTTTTCTTCACTGCTCCGGTCTGCCTTTGCTTTTGTTGGCGTGGGCGACCTTTCGGGATACAATATTGTAATAAACCATTCCTCTCGATGCGGTGCGGTATCTTCATCTTTTGAAACACTCACTGTCCTGGTTTGTTCTGCTGGCTTGTGTCGCTTGGAACTTGTAACGGGTTTCCGAAAGATTTCGCACACTTTTCGCTTTATTGACGCCGAGCATGCACTCCGAAGGGATGGCAAATCATCTTGAAAAAAATAGCGTCATGGCCTCCTGCTGTAATCCGCTGCGTAAGTCCATTAGTTCTTAATGTCGACTTGATGTTGTTCATTTCAAATCCAAGAAGAGATTTGTTATGACAAGTCGTTCTCCCGGAGTGTCACTTTTCACACCGCCGTCGACATGGTGATGGTTGTTTTGCTGTGAGACCAGCGGATTAAGAGCCAGATCCTGTCACACAGCAATCGCTCTGGGAATGTGATCCGATGGCGATATCACGTTGCAAATGAAGATATTTTCTGAGTGTTCTTGTTTCTGGCCTCCTCATCGGGATTAAGGGTAGGGCTTGACGTGTGCAAGGAACCGTTAAGATATGGAATAAAATGAAACTTTTAATTGCAACTAATGACAAGAGCAAGCGTCTGTGTTCCTGTCAGTGAGTGGCGCTCGTTAGTTGATATTCTGGGGAGGACGTTAAAAATAGCCTCCTCTGAACCAGTGACAGCAAGCACATCGCATACGTTGCTAACAATTAAATGCGTTATGACACTCATTAAACTGACATAAATTATAGTATCATATAGTCGCCATGGTTGGAGCAAAGATACTGGGATGAGGAGGCTAAGTTGAAATGCACTTTCCAGGCTTCGTGATGGGAAGAGTTAGTAGCTCCTAATTCTATAAATATAATAATTAAAAAGTAAATAAATTTTGACGGTTGCTTGAATTTGCACAAAAGCGTGTCTTGCGGAAAGAGAACGAGTGAATGTCATGATCGGTAGAGAGATTTGCTAACAACTGGAACGAGTGCGGAATACATTTAGATGTGATGGGCGGTGAATGGACGGTGGCGCTGCTGACATTGAAAAGGAAGGAAAGAATTTGCATTTAGAATAGTTTGCAGTGTGTTTATTGTGGAAGAGATATGACAACTGGATACTATTTTTGACATTCTTAAGAATCGGAATATTAACCATCAGCTAGCTATGCTTCCCAATATAGCTATCAGTTATGCTTCCCAATATACAGTGAGGAAAATTAGTTGAAACGCACATACGTTTTGTACATTTAATCATTCACAAATTGTTCAAAGTAGTTTTATATTATACATTCTTGAAATAATAGTTCTTGCTAATATCAGTTTTTGAATGAGAACAAAAATAATGTTTGATGATGAGAAATTCGTTTGAACGTACTGCAAAAGTTTTTACTCGTTATATCCCTTCAGTTTAGCATTCCATATATGTCCATTATATAGCGCAGAAAATTACATCTGGTAGGTTTTTGAAAATGACGGAAACTGTGGTAGGCTTTTCACTTAGTAAAGGGTGTTCCGATCAAAATTTGGTCAAACTGTAATGTGTGTGAGTCGATCATTTTTGTTAATAAGTCAAATTCTTTTTCTTCTCAAGTTCAGTTAATACAGAATATAGGAGAAATATTCAGCTAAGCTTCCTTTTTACCGAATGCGAATTGACGGGTCTTTCGTTGAACACCTGTCATTCAATTTTGTACAGTCTCCTTGTTGTTTCTCGCTCACAACAACTTTTTGAGTCTTCTTATGCTTCCGCTTGACGATGGCCCAATATTGTTCGATTGAGCGGAGCTCTGGCGTGTTTGGAGGGTTCTTGTCCTTGGGCACCATTTGAACGTTGTTGGCAGCATACCACTCCACGGCCTTTTTTTTTCATAATGGCAAGATGCCAAATCCGACCAAAATAGAACGAAACAATTGTGTCGCTTCAGGAAAGGCAGTAGACGTTTTTGAAGGCACAAACTTTGCTCTTCAAGGCACAGGTATAGATGGCCTGCCACACCAGATATTTCTTCGCGAACTTCGACACATTAAACATTAAACGTGCTTGAAAATATCTGTCACCTTCCCCCGCCCAGTTGCCGTATAAAATTCCTTTTAAGGAAGCTGTTTCAAGTCTGCCTTGACGTAAGTTTCATCGTCCTGTAGCACGCAATCAAACTTCGTCATCATCTTCGCGTACAACTTTCGCGATCGTGCTTTGGCGGAAGTGTTTTGTTTATCGTCGCGATTTGGAGTCATCACTTTCTTGTAAGTCGACAATCCAGCTCGTTTTTTAGCTTTATCCACAGTTGAAGGCGCCACTCCCAGCTTCTTTACGACATGTCGGACGTTCGGGTTCCGCTAGCAACAGCAGGCAATTCTTTTTGTCGTCGTTGTGGCCTCTGGTTTTCGATTTTCCCCCAATCCAGCTTACCTGGCTGTCGACAAACGTTCACCGGACACTTAATACGTTGGTAACAGTTATTAAGCCAAATTCAACAATTTCGCCATCTTGGCGTGAGAGTAGTTTGGATTTACGCCATACACGTGCAAAATTTTGATGCGTTGCAAAGAGGCATGGTGCTACGCGCGCACATCTTCAAAATGATGGGTGCGTCAAATTTGTTTATGCTCGATGAAAGGAAATGCGCTGACATTATTTTGATCGAAACTTTTTACCAAATCTGAGCTGATTTGATTTATACAGCGCTGTGTACCATTTAGCTAGTCTATGATTTGTCAGGTCAATCTTTGTCATTGCTTTATTATAACTCACAATATTATTATATTTGATTTTATTTTATAGATGAATTAAACATTACTTATTGTTTTTATGTCCATTTGTCTTTAACTCTCTTTCAATTACATCTTTCCTGTTTTCCTATCTCAGGAGGAATAACTATTGGGCCAGCGGAAATAAAAGCGGATTTCTGTTATAAAATCAGCATCAAGCGGCAAATAGTGGCCATGGCAGAAGTAAATTAAAATGTATAAATGTTAGTTCTGTAAAATTTCAATAAAGTTAACAAACTTGTTCAGGATACCTCAAATCAAGATTTTGGTGAATTGCTGCTATCGCTGAAAATGAACGAAAGCGTCCCAAGTAATGTTTCAAGTTTAATGAATTCCTACAAGGGTGTTATAAAACAACATCCATAAAACTCCGGTCAAGGCTTATTTGGCCCATCCTGGCAGAGGTTCTGAAAGGAATATTTTAGAGACTGTTCTAGATTGGAGTAAAATAAAAAGACTTTATTATGACCGAATACAAAGCAGTTTGAAAACCATAGGTAATCTACAATAACAGCAATTTTACATTTATAAAAGCCTCTTTCATGCAACTTCCACTAGACGCATGCCAAAACTACTTGAAGCAGTTTTATTCATATTATAATCGTATTCATAAATTTCATTCACTCTCTACAAATTCATTTCGGCAAAAATAACTTTGTTTGAAAAAAAAATACCCATATCAAATAAAACGTCAGTACTCTCAAAGTGGAATATTTATCTCAATTATTTTTTACCAGTTTTAACCAACAGTGCTCAAATTAAATTCATTGTGTAAAGTGCATGAAAAGAGCTGAAAAAGAAGGTGCGTTTCCGAAATACGTTGTACTTTCTAAAAAAAAATTTTAGAAAAAGTTCGTTGCAGTAGACTGGTAGAAAACTGGTAGAATTCAAAACAGTGGTCAAGAACATGACTAAGAGAAAGAGGAAGCAAACTTAAAAATGTAACACCTTTTAAGGCAGTGTCAACAGCGTCTCTATGGACGACATGATCCTTGCACGGCTGGTGAAATGCTTCAAAAGGAGTTAAGTTATATCATTCTAACGCACAAGTAACAGGAACAGCTTAAGAAAAGTTTCTCAGTTATGGCTTAAGAAAACTTCTTCGGAAAACTCTCATAGCACAGAAATGACACACTTCACGGTCTAAACTACAAAAGACTCCGTATTAAAATTGTAAACGTAACACTGACTAACGAAATAACAAAAAGACAATTGAAGAAACAGACGAACGGACTCAAAATTCTCAAACGTGTCTCCTTCCGAATCATTTAAACAGCGTCCAGCGGCTGGCAAAATCATTTAAACAGGCGAATAATTTATACAGCGTCAGCGGCTGGCAAAATGATTCGAAAGAATTTACGCAACGATATCATCAAAGGTAGAGGTTTCTACTCTATTCAGAGTCCCGCCAGTAAACCTTAAAAAAATCACTCTTATTTCATACCTTTTTTTTATCCCACATTGACTGCCGTAAACAATGAGAATGAATGTACCTCAAGGTACATGATGATATCCATAAATGTATTGATGAAAAAGGAGTTGCTTTTTTACTTTTGATAGATTTTTCAAAAGCTTTCGACAGGGTTTCACATATCAAAACTAACGAAGAAACTATCCCATACATTTGGATTCTGTCGTGAAGCTGTTTCTCTAATCGACTCGTACTTAAGTTCTCGTACGCAAGTGGTTGATATCGAAGGTATTCTTCGGCGCCCATTAGCATATTGTCAGGTGTACCCCAAGGGTCCGTACTGGGTCCACTTCTATTTTCATTATTCATTAATGATCTCCATCGGTACACTTCAGGTCTGTATGATCCACCTGTTTGGTAGATGATGTTCAATTGTATCTCTGTTCAATTGATTTACGCAATAGAAGAAATGACTCGGTTAATAAACAACGATTTAAGAAATGTTTCGCTATGGTCATCAAGAAATCTTCTTCGTATAAATCCATCCAAAACGAAAGCTATGTTTATATGCAGACGGCAAATACGTATGGAGTTACCAAATCTTTTTAATAGATAACGTTACGATCGAATACGTCAATAAAGCTTCTAATCTTGGCATAATTATACAAAATAACTTAGAATGGGACACTCAAGCGAATTCTCAATGCGGAAAAATTTATGCTGGACTGCGACAATTGAGACTCACGGCTGGTATGTTATCGATATCAACAAAAATTAAGCTTTTCAATTTTCTGTTAAGGCCGCACTTTTTCGTACGGACTTGAATTGATTGTGAATGCACCTGCTGGTATTCTGAATCGCTTAAGAATTGCCTTGAATCACTGTGTACGCTGGGTCTTTAAATTATCAAGGTACGCCAGAGTAACACATTTGCAAAAGCAGCTCTTGGGTTGCTCCTTTTATGAATTCGTTAAACTTAGAATCTGTGTGAATTTATTCAAAATTATACATCAGGGTCCAAGCTATCTGCTTGACAAACTTCAGCCGTTTAGAAGCGCTCGAGTAAAGCATTACGTTGTACCGCAACATAACTCTTCTTATTACGGTGGTACCTTTTTCGTTCGTGCAATTGTTCTATGGAATCAGCTTCCTGCTAATATACAATCTCATCTATCAACGGCAAGATTCTATCGTGAGTGTTTGGACTGGTTGAGTGAAGGAAATTGAATGGAATGGAGCAAGCAAAGGGTTGAGTATTAAATAAGTACACAATTATTGTTATAAGAAATTTGCTTTCCTTTTTTTTTGTATAATTATTTGAATTGCGTTAATGTGGCGAACAACGATAATACCGATTGTAGTAAATTATAAGAGAATACTCTTACTCTACAAGTATATAAATAAATAAAATAAATAAAATAAATAAATGGCAGCGGCATTAACATTGATATTTCATAACCCGTTATTGAAAATGATGTTTTGAAATGACATTAATGGAAATAATTTTGAGGCTAAGCTGTTTTTTTTTTGCGGCGCTAATTTGCTATATGCAAGACCGTTTAGCTGTCAAACAGCTTCTCTGGGAACCAAGCTGCTGCCAGAAAATTTTTGACAGTTCAAGATACATCAAAAGTACTAAGAAAGTTTATACGAACGAATACGGGAAAGCGATGCCGTGTACCAGGGGATCATGCCCTTCTAGGTTCACTTTATGGACATTATCGGTAATCACCATTTAAATTAATCTGGTTCCCGGAAATCTGGGTTTCCGGGGCTGTGATCTCTGGTATATCCGGGAATGAATGTCAAAATCTTTGGAATAATTCTTAGAAACTATTTCTATTGCATTGTGGGCCATATGTCTAGTTACAGGCTGGTTACAGTGGTCATGAACATTATCAGAACTAAACCCTGGTAATATGGGTATCAATGTTCATGAAATTTCTTCAGCAGAATATTTCTCAACGTTTTGTGGTTAGTTTTGTTTGGAATGACTGGTGCGAGGACAAATTATCAGATGGCCACAAATGTTCAAAAAAAGCCTTCTGGAGAATCTTCATGAATTTTGAAACCCATATTACCAGGGTTTTCCTTTAAACATGCAAAAACACAATGGAATTGTTGCCAAAGATTGCGACATCCATTTCCAGAAATTCAATTGATATTCCAAAATAGTATCTCCGTACCAGACCACAGCCCCGGAAACCTGGATCTACACCAGATGAATCCAAACGGACATTGCCGATAATATCCATGAAGCAGATGAGCTTTTGAATCTAACGGTGTAAAAATAATTAAAATCGGCCAATCATTTGAATTTTGTGGATACCCAGGAACCCTGTCGAACACTTAAAGGTGTATTTTTGTCGAATACAAGAGTTAAAGGTGCTAACTAAGGGTTGCCAATGTACGTCTCGTCATCCATTACAATGAATTTCGGCTGCACCAGTGACTCACGGTACAACTTCCTGGCGCGGGTTTTGGCCAGTGTATTCTGTTCTGAAGACATGATGCCCGGACCGCCTCATTTTCTGTTGGAAGAACCAGACGGAACGATTGACCTTCTTAGTCACGTCTCGAATCGAATGTTTTGTTTTGCGCTTAAGTAATCCCTCACCTTCCTTGCGTTCACGGGGTCGGCCGTCTTCGCTTTTTTTTGCTGCCAGTTCGCCGCTAAGTCGTCTTGTTATCTCAATAACTACTTGACAGAGTGTGATGTGAATTTTGTACATTAGACTCTAAACTAGTTTTCCCTTGAACTTCATCAACTTTTACGCAAGGTATACACAAAAGAAAGTGTCGAATGTTTTTATTTTATTTTTTTGGGTACAATCCTTATTCTCACAAAGTTCTACTTTGACAAGTTCATCCTGCAGCACAAGCCAGCAAGTCGAGTAAAACACCTTTTAGGTTCGCGTTATGGAACTCTCTTGAACTGTGATCGCGTCAATATTTCTTCGGTTACACAGCAATAAAAATAGGTGGGAAAACTGCATAAAAAATCGGACATGAATTCGATAACTTGCCGGGAGAAATGAACCACGTTCTTGTTCTTGAAAATAGTTCCCTTTCTATATGAAATTTACCACGAGTAATCATACTTCTAATGGACATATTTAACGTTAACTAATTCTAGTTTTGAGTTCTAAATAACTCTGGGAACATATTTTGTTATTGGGTGTAGCGTTTTGTCTATTGTTTCGGTAACCAATTGTTCGTTGCGCGAGTGATCGAGTGAGTATGAGAAGTCGTGGTTCGCCGGGTGAGATGGGTCGGTGGTGAGGTACATAATTAATTGTGATACAAATTATTCGTTCGCCATGCTCGTTGGGCCACCCTATCTTGGAACAAATAAACCACTGTCCCATTTTGTAAATGACTACAGCGGCATCCGTACTGGTGTTGTAGATCGGTGCAAATTGATTCACAGGCGTTTAGATGAAGTACCTTGTTTTCCTAATCAAATACCACTATCACACTCTGTGAGTGGCCTCAATAGCATCCTTACTTTTGGTTTTAATCGGTCCAAATCGGCTCTTCAGCATTATCAATAATCGCTTTATTTTCCCAATGGAAAACCACAACCACACTTTGTGAGTGGCCCCAATAGCATCCTTACTGTTGGTTTTAACGGGTCAAAATCTGCTTTTCAGCATTATTTAAAATCACTTTGTTTTCCCAATGATAAACCACAACCACACTTTGTGAGTGGCCCCAATGGCATTCTTACTGTTGGTTTAAATCGGTTCAAATCGGAAATCGGAACCAATTGTCAAATAATTCACTTGTTAACCAAAACGAACCCTGGTGCTACCCAATCCTGTTATCCAAAATCCCAGTGATTTCTCGTGGAAGTGCAGTGGATTCCTACCCTTTACGAGCATTCGGGCGGGGCCAGCGCCGGTATTGCCTTATTTTGGGATAACCCGTTTTTACACATTGAAGATGTATGTTAGTCCCAAGTATCATCTGTTGGTTCTCTGTGTAATAACAGTTGGTCTGGCAACAACGGAGTAGCAACCTCGGGCGGTCAATCATGTTCATGCTCATAATAACTCTAGGAACAACTCCTGTCTCTGCCGTCTTTTAAATTAAAATAACATTTGCTTTAATCAAGTGCAGTCCATTAGAAACTTGTTGAACATGTTAAACTTTTGACTTCATGACGCCTCTGGGGTAAGAAAAGACGGTTGTTTGCACCTTAAAGCGCTTCTGGTTAAACTTGCAAAGCTGAATCTTCAAAGGTCGGCTCGTTCAAGGTCGTTCAACCGGCTCGTACGTCATTAGTCTTTGTGAAGCAGCTTTGTGACTACTCAAAAGGTAACTAGAAATGAGAAGAAAAAGTCGAGATATTAGTAGGAGACACTGAAGAAGTCTGCACATTGTAGACGAAATACGCGTATCTGTCAAGATAAGCAAAGGTAGTTGGAACTAAATAGAAAATACTAATTTTTCTTCTCATTTCTAACTACAGGTATGGGGTGATTCAAAAATGACGTCCACTCTTTAGGGGGGGGAGGGGGTATCAAATTTGTGACAATATGTGACAGGGGGGAGGGGGTTATCAAAATGTGACATCCAACAATTTTGCATTTGAAATTTGTCAGCGTTAATACGAAAACAAAGGCGTCTAAAAGTTTTGGGTGTACGGTAAATGAAAATACACATTTTACTTAGTTGTGTGAGTGCATAAAATTTATTTACTGTTCTTATCGTCAATGAGCACGAACCGCATGAGCTGTGCTTCATTCTGAAACTTCGTCGAAGTTTGATTTTGTTGAAAATCCTATTGTGTTGTATTTTGTCGTGCATACCCGCTGTGTAATTAACAAGCCAACCGTGGTGTGTGAATACTGGCAAGATATAAAAAACGAATCCTATTGTGAAGAACTTTTCAAATCGAAAATTAGCACCTTGAAAACGGAAGCTTCGAAACCGAAAGATATACTAAAGGTTTTTAAGCCAGCAGACCTTCTGTTGCGTATGTTTTTCGTCTAATGTAACTGTATATTCTTCAATATTTGTGCTGAACTGTAGATATCAACTTTAAGTTAACATTATTTTAAATAAATTCAACTTTTACTTACAATTTTAATGTGTCTTAATTGATAATAGAATTTAAGCTATCCGATCTAAATTTTAAAGTATTCATAGTGTTACTTTGTGGTCGCTTTTATTCGCTAGAGGTATTGTGTAGACAGACAATCGAAACAACTGTCAAAGTAATGTGGTAGCGTTAGTGCTCAAGGCGGTTGATTTCAAATCGACCCAGTTGGCTTTGGGATGGTACTGAACGACCTGGCCTCTGTCGCTGACAATGACCCATTTGCTTCTACACAGTGGTACTTCCCACCATTTTGACCACTTTTGGTCAATCTTTTAAAAAATTTGGATGTCGTCCGCTGGTTTTATGAATTTTCGAAGCTTTGCTTTGGTTAAAGCCCAAAAAGTCTCGATTGGCCGTGACTCCGTGCAGTTCGGCGGATTCATGTCTTTCGGCACGAAACATACATTTTGACTTTTGTACCATTCTACTTGACTTTCGTGCTGCCTGATCATCAGCAATAATCGCTTCTGGAGACATTCCTCAACGAATTTCTGGGTGTTCATCGTCTCCGTTGTGATGTACGGACTAGATGTTTTACCACACTCGCATATTGCCTGCTAAACCATAACCTTCTTTCCGAATTTTTCGGTCTTTGTCTTCGCTTACAGTACAGAATTGTGGTCCGGGAAGCGTTTTGTAATCTAGTTTCACATCGTCCATTATTATACAACCAGGAATTCTACACAATAACGAATCGTAGAGTTTGCGGGCCCGTAGTTTCACGGACGTGGCCTGTTTTGGGTTTCTTTTGGGTTTTTTCTGCTTTCTGTATGTTTTTAGCCCAAGTCTTTCTTTGGCACGCATGACGTTACTCGACGAGGTCCCTAGTTTTTCGCAACATCCCGAGCGGAAGTCGCTGGTTTTCGCTTGTAGCCATCCCAGATCTTTTTATCGATATCCGGACTAACAGGACCGGATTTCCGACCACTCTTTGGCGCATCTTCAAACGTACACTTTTCTCTATATTTTCGATCCGCAGATCGTACAGCTCCGACAGCTTATACTCTCTTCCTTGGCCAATTTTCTTAAGGAGAGTCCGCTCACAGTTCACCATTTGTGCACGATACTTTTCGGTGTTCCGGAGTAAGACCGCGCATTTTGATAGGTAACACAAAACTGAGCACTTTTTTATGCTTTGTCATTCAGAAATGAGCAAACAAAAGGACGCAGCCAAAACATGTTGAAATATTTCATTATATTCAAAATGACCGTTTAAATAAGGTGTGCTTATACCACAGCCATTCAAGCTTGAATCTCGACTTGTGTAAATTTCCGCAACCGTCAATTTGAAAGGAATCGCTAAATCTAGAGAAAATCGTCAAAAGGTCGAAAGTAACATTTGTAAACAATGACTTAAAACTTAAATTTCCTGGAAATACCAGGTTCCTAACATCTACATCCACTACCAACTGGAGGGTAATAACTCCTTGTATCTATTTTTGGTGCTATTTTGTTGGTGGGATCAAGCACCAAATGTTACTTTCGACCTTTTGACTATTTTGTCTAGAAATGTCAATAAGCATTTAGCAAAAAGCAAATCTGTCAGTTTTGTAGACGATTTGTGGCATATAATTGCACGTCAAAACATCGTGTCAATATCGGGTGGCATGTGGCGAAAGACCGAGTGATATTTTGACATGCTAGCAGATGCCGCAACTTCACCACATTATTAGGCACCTCGACCAAGTGAACTACGTAGCGTTAGTGAAGCAACAGTTGCTTACGCTAGCGCTTGCTAGTGATTTGAAAATTTACACAAAGTTATTGATTAATTTTGCTCTTGCTTAAACGTCTGTCTGTGCTTATACTTTCTGGAATAATCGTTAGTTGCTGAAGACGTTGGTTGATCTTGGTCAGCATGGAGCGTCAGCTGTGCAGAGAGGTGAGGCTATGAATTTGGAGTAACATGTACATTTTTTATAGAAAAAAACAGCATTGTTAAAAATAAATACGTACGCGAACAATCTTTTCAGTTAGCATATTCTATTTTGAAAGCAACAAAAATATTATAAATCTTGAAATCTTGATTTTATAGAATATGGGACAGTGCTTAAGGATTGCGGTCAGGAAGAACCTGCTACTTTAAAAAAGTTTATAATTAAGGAATCGAAAAGTGCTTGAAATTTTCTTGGCAATAAAAAATATGATCTAGACTAAGTGTTGCACACAATTTTAACGTTGAGAGAAACTGTCAGGAACTTTGAATAAAACACCATCCTTTGCGAAAAAAAATCAATCAATTTATTATCAACAAGAAATTATGATTTCAGTCCTGTATGGAAATTTCAAAATAGGGTAAAATTATGAAATTCGATAACTGATTGTCTAAGGAAAATATTCTTGTGGTGGAAAGTGCTTTAAATTATCTCAGCAAACTGAAAAATTATGAAATTGCAAATTTTTTACACAAAAATTTCTAGGGCTCAGGAAAATCGAAAAATAACATCGTCTATACCAAAATTGCCCACAAAATTGGAATATTGATTTTTTGAAACCCATGTCAAGGTGCGATCATTTTTTGATCTCCCAGTATGAAATATCAGTGGAATTTCCTAGACTGTTCAATGTAACTCACGAAAATCCTCGATATATTTCAAAAACAAAAAACTCATCGCTTTCAAATTGTATTGTTCTAAATATCAAATTTTGCAATCAAAAACAATTATTTCTGTTGGAATAATCATGATTTCATTTCTTTTTCACTTTCTGATCATATTCTTTTTCGGACTTTTGAGTAATTTCAAGATTTTTCAGTACTTTTTCTACGAGGCATGATGTTTTGCGCGTCTTCTCTACAAGAAAAATTATGTATGTTTCCATATAATTTTCCATATCTCGAGATCAACATCCAATATCGATATATCAAAATTTGCAATCGCATAAAAGTTGGTTTGATGTTTTTCGCCATACAAACGGTGTTTTTCTGATTGTTCCGAACAATTTTCCTTAACCGTGAAATAATGTTGTGTAAAATATCTTTCCTGAATATTGATTAGAAAATTTCAAGCACTTTTTAAAACTCAATTGATGTTTTACAAAGTTTGCACTGCAAACTTTAATTATTCACCAGAGCGGAACTGAGATCAGTCAATGGTGTTTAAGCCAGATTTTGCCCGATTATGCGGTAACTTTTGCTCAAAAATCTGTTACTTATGCACAAAAGTGAGGAAAAAACACCGGTTTCCACATTAGACCCAGGGTTATCTCATACATAGATGTGTAAGTGCATGAGTGTGGTTCATGAGTTATGAATTTTTAAAGTAAGTATTATTGGAAAATCTAAAAATGATATAAACTCAACTAAAACTCCCCATTTCTTAAATTTTATCCATTGTAATCTAGTTAGTTTGATGGTTGTAAAGATGTTAATGTAGCCACTCATACCGATGTGGTCTAGAGAAAAATCTACGAATCACCATATTTTAATAAAGCTTTGTTTTTGAATCTTAAAAAACTATCGCAACTTTAATATTTATCAAGAGTAATAAAAATATACAATGAAATTATTAATTGAATAGGCATTTCTGAATCATAATCAGTCAAGTTTTTCTTCTACTTTTTAACTAAGATTATTTTAAATTCAAAACTAAAATGTTTCTTAAGTGAGTGCAGTTTAAAAAAAATATTTAAAAAACTACGTTTTATACAGAAGAAAAAATGTCGAACAAATATCTTCACTTATCTCTGCCAGTTATTTCCATCAAAACACACTTCCCTTATCCGTGGACAGAAGAACTTTACACATGTAAATGATTCAATTTGAACTAAAATACACGTTATTATTGAAATCGATAAAACCAATATGCATATATTCTTTTTTCAGAAGTGTGACGTCCAATGGGGGGGGGGTAATCATATTTGTGACAAAGTGTGACAGAGGGGGGAGGGGGTTGAAAAACCTGAAATTTGATGGACGTCATTTTTGAATCACCCCTATTCCACTAAACAGCTCAAACTCTCTAAGACTTACTCAGATCCAAGATGAGAAAATCCGAAGTTCAGGAGCTTGTGGAAAAGATTAATACCGAAGGAAAAAACAAAACTCACGCTGGTTGAATCCACACTCGCATTCAGCTTCTTTTCACAATTGTTCCTTGCATTTTCTCGGTACTTCATTGAATGGATTAAACTGAAAACCCACAGTTAAAAGTGGCATAAAAAATACAGAACGTTTTCACCAAGTTTTCAATAATTTACGCACCAGCAAAATCATAACACGTCTGTTTCAACGCAATGCCTCCTTCGATCATTGCAAATTTGAATTTTTGCTGTCAATAAGTCAACATATTACACTACTGTATGATGAAGAAGAGACCAATAGGACAATAGCACAGGGTGGCCACAGAACCGGGAAAACCGGGAAAAAACCGGGAATTCTGAAAAACCGAGAGAAACCGGGAAAAAACCGGGAATTTATGTGCCCATGCTTGTTCATAATTTAGATTGTGTGGTATTATCATCGAGCTAGGTATTCCTTTCTTAGCGTGTTCATCTATAACGGTCTGTGACATTTTAGAGTGTGTTAATTGATTTACCTTCTATAAATATCCTGTACAGAAAAAAATCTTGTAGTAGAAACTACCATTTTACCCGACTACGCCTATCTTTAAAACTACCATGAAATTTCAGTCAAATTTACTACGTTAATCTTCAAACCTTCAACGTTTTTGACAGACCTCATGTTGATACCAACTCTACTATGGTTGACTTCAATCGCAGGAATGGTAAAATCAAACGCATTTATAGTCAGGTGTAAATTGTTGGTGTTTGCGCTCAATTTGACCCTCGAAATGGTAGTTTCTACTGTGAGTTTTTTTAAGTGTGGATCATTCTTGTAAGTTTGTAGCGACCAAATGGCCTGTATCTCATATTTTTCGTAAAAGTACGGATATTGTTTAGATATTGAATTGAACTCCTTCAAAGTGTACAGCTTCTTGGGTTCAACACACGATGCAGTTCCTGTTGAAAACTGACTAGAACGATAGCCATTTGGTGGCAGATCAATGCAGAACGATGCTTTAAATCCAAGATATTTTGGATCATCTGGAATTCCTTGGAGCATTTGAGGCTGCATGATAAGTAACTATAAATATCTTGCATCAACTGTTCCAGTGGCTGCTTTTTGCATGTATAGCTTGCACAAAGAACCAAAAAGTGGCAACACGTTTCAGCAGCTTTTTGACGGATTGGTCAGAAACCATCATTACCGATGCTCCATCTGATCGACAGCCAACAAGCCTTTTTTGTAATCGTGCCATCGATCTGGTATTGTTCAACAATTGCACAATATATATTGAAATGGAGTTTTCATAAGGGGACATTGGGTCGCAATCATAAACAATGGCTTCTACCGCAATTTCTCGAGAATGCTAACTTAATCATAGGGAATTACCACGATGATTGTACAGAAGCAGAGTTCCCTTTAAAATAGAAGTTGTAGTTTACTTGAGTGAGTTTGCATTTTCAAGAAATTTGCGGAAGAAGCCATTGTTTACGTTTGCGACATTGGCCCTTATGAAAATTCCATGGCGATATATAGGTTTTCGCACGGCAATATGATATTAAAGATAACCAAAAATCACTTTCAAAATATTATGCTTCGAATAACAAAAATAAATATCGAGAACATTCTTCTATTCGGCATGAATGCATGAAGATAACTTAGAAGAACAATATTTTTATAGAAATCCTTGTAGGAAACTCTGTCGAATTTTGTGGAGCAATGAATTGAGGAACTTTAAAAAAACATTGCTCCAGCGGAATACTTGAAGAAATGTTTAGATATTTATATCTAAGAATCCTTGCAAACATTCTAGACAAAACTTATAAATAATTATACAAACCCCTTGCAGAATATTTCACGTGAAGAATTGAATACACGAGATTATGAAACTGGTGTAAACAAAATTTCTTAAATTTCTTCAATAAATCAGGGTTTTTTTCCAAGAATTATTTCAGCAATTACCTTATAGTTTTTAGTTCTTTCAGGTGTCTTCCAGGTATTCCTTTACAATTACAAAACTTCATAAGTTCAGGGATTACACCATAAATTTCATCACAAGAAAGTTTAACAGAACAGCCAATAAACTGCCAGAAGAAACTGCTGAAAGAATCGCTAGAGGAATGGCTACAAACTCCTGAAGAATACCTATAGAAACTCCAGAAGGAATTTCTCAAGGAATGGCTGAGAACTTTTCATAGAATCTTTGGGAAAAGTTTCTTAAACAAATTATAAAGAAATCATTTGGCAGAACACACACAAACTGACTTTCAGACTGTCATCTGTTTTCAGACTGTCATCTGAATTATTTTCTTTAGCTTCATGGGCCTAAAACTGAAAACAGAATTTGTAAATAGTTGGGTCCTAAAATGTAGTCATTTTTATATTATAAACAACGCTTATACTGAAAATATCATTTTATTAAGCTTTGGAACTCAATTCGTTCAAAATTGTTTGCTTAGAGTAATTGTTTTCTATTCATTATTCTAGTTCATTACTACATGATCCGCGCCTTAACCCGGGAAATTTTTAACATTTGGTCCGAGAAAACCGGGAAAAAACCGGGAATTCGAAAATAAAAATTGAGTGGTCACCCTGATAGCAGAAAGCGAGAACAATTAAAGCATCGATTTATCAACATCAACAATCAATTCTTCCAAAACTTTTACATTTAAAATCAACTCTCTAAACTCACTAAAACAACGCAGCGCCTGCTGCTACATGTTTACTTATGCTTATAAAACACAACAAATCGAGGGATGCGATAAACAACCAAGCAGGAAACCCCAAAACGACATTCTGCTCCGTCCCGGGAATATGGCAGCCATGGTGTGAGAATGCGTGCAGTAATTTAGCAACATTAGCGGTTCATTCGGCAGTGAATTTTTCGTCTCTGGCCATGTTTTTGCCTACTGCCCTCGGGGCGTTTCGTGACTCGATGGGGAAAAACTCAGAACAAACCTGACCCCCACTCTTTCAGCCGTTTTCCACTAACGACGATGACGACAGCAACAATTGTACCCACCGGCAATAAACTCGGGTTGAGCACGTAAATAACATTCTGCGGGTACACACGGTTTTTCTTATTCACCCTTAATTTTGTCGGTGGGGTCTGCAAATTTTACGCTTGTTTTAGGAGGGTATTTCATAAATCGCCATTTTCCAGTCTCATTTTCTCCATAGGAAAGTCACAGCTCGAATTGATCCGCCGTCACAAAACAGAAAAAACCACCCTCCCAAAAGCGAAGCCCAAAGTGATTGAGAGCTTTAGCATAGATTCTTAAAAGCTTTTCCTTTGCCCCTTGAAATCCCCAAGGAAAACATCACGCTGTCAATAAATTTATCCAATCTTCTTGTCGGCCTCGATTCCTCCGGGAATCTTTTTTATCTATCATAATCCCCCACCGCCAAGCCAACGAACAGCGCAGAGAGAACGAGAGAGAGAGAGAGAGGGAGAGACGACATATCCAAGCAAGCGTTGCTGTCGCTGACAGAACCCAATCTATCAGCCGATTATTTTCTTATTTGCATTAATTTCATCAATATTCAAACCGCGCGCTGGAGAGCGGCAAGAAGTGAAGCGAACAAGTCTTTGATTTCGGTGACGGGGTGGTGAAAACCGGTTGCTGCTGCTGCTGCCGCTTCTACAGTTTTCTTTTCTCTCTTTCTTGAGATTTTGATTCTTAAAAGGAATTTGCCTAAAGTCTTGTCGTTGCGTCTTCGTCGTCGTCATTGGGTAGTCCGAGGACAGCTGTTGGTGTAGGATTTTCTCCAATTTTCAACGGGGTTCCACTTTTTGTGCAAAGTGTGGAAAATCAGACCTGGGGGTGGTACAGCTGGTTCCGCAAAAATAGGGATGTTTTCAAGCGTGTACGGACAACTTGGAAAAGCAGAAGATAATCGAAAACCTGAGAGTTGCAACGTCTGACCAAAGCAGGCTCATGTTTTGATTTTCATTTTCCTGTATTTTGTGTTTGCTAAACTTTATCAGTTGATAAAATTAACTTTAAATTTGCATCCGGTTTCTACCCAAAAATATCCCAAAATACAACCCGCCAAGACTTTGCCACTTTGCAAAAATCTGCCACTTTAGTAGAGACAGATATAGAAGAAGATAAAGCGAGAGTGCCTTTATTGGATTTTCCTGAGTAGCAACGGTGACGCTTTTTCTTCGCTTTCAACTACCACCCGCAAATGTGAATCACCACTTAGATATTCTTTTGTACCCTGATGGTGATGGTGGTTGGTTTGTGGCTTTTTATATTCCCTGTGGGAGTTGAAGAAACTCTTCTTACAAATAAAAAAAGGTTGGAAAACTCGTGTGGCATCTGCTTCAAGCAGTGGCCGCAAAGCAAGCTATGGAAAATCATTCGGTCGGAATCCAGACTACTGGTCTTGAATGGCAATCCTCCGCTCTGCACGGCACGCGATCCTAGTAGGCTCCGTCGTCGGTGCGTGGGGTGGAAGTTTATGGTTTGATGAATAAAAACCGGTAGCTCCCCGAAGCTAGTACCGCAGATAAGTGCCTCACTGCAAGAGAATCAAAATAGTCCCGTAGAATTGTGTTGGGATAGGCCGGTTCTGAACGGCTAGAGTAGGTTTTGCGTGATTTTTATTATTATTTTTCAATTTGGAGACCGAAACCGCAAAACCAACTAATGGTCGTATGATAAAGATGTCGGTTTTATGAGTCACTCGTGGGTGGTGCCTCGCCTACTATGACTCACGGAATAAACACTACTGTAACGGAAAGATATCTTTGTTTGCAGTTATCCGTTTCCAAAGTCGCTAGTCCAGCAGTACATAGTTTCTTTAAAGTCGATCGACCTACGTATAACTACGACCACCAGCAAGTTCCATCGGATAATTATAATCTATGCGTGCAATTCGTCGGAAGTCACCGGCATCTGCTTCTGTGCGAACACACGCCGGAATCGAACCCATTTGAGCGAAGGCCTAATTTAATCAAGTTCGACTCTGCCGGAAACTGCCATCTGTTACATACACCGCACCGCAGGATGTCTTGATAAATCACCATCTGTGCCGTAGACATTATTAGCTTGCTGGTAAAGCGGTCTTCACTCTCCGCTCGTCATCATGGCCACCTCGATGATAGATTCATCACCATATTCTCGGTATCAACATGCAAGAACACACCCGGTTTACGCACACAGCCTACTGATCTGCCCGATTACATGCAGAATCGGAGAACAGCTGTTCCGGTGCTTGTAAAGTTGCGGGATATGCAAAATTAATCTACATCACCAACGTCGCACTGGTTGGTGGGCTTGAGGCAGAAAAGGATCCACAGGACGGTGGGGAGGAAAAGGGATAATTAACACTTGCGAATCGATTTTGATTGACTCGCTACAACCTGTACCCTTCAACGGAGGTAGCTGGCAGTTCTGAACGTTCGCGACGACAATTTTGTATAAATTACAGCTTTATCTCGTCGGTCACCGTTGAAAACATGGACTCTTAATGAGAGAGGACCGGACCAGTGGGTAATAGTAGAAATTTAAATTTTTAATTGAAACATTAAAGAAAACTATGTTGCTTTACACGAGCAGCAGCCCGAAGCAGAGCAAAGTGCTCTTTGATACCTAAAGCAAAAAAAAATGTAAGGATTCAATGTTTATTCAAATTAGAGCTCATTCGATTCAGGAGAAGGGTTTCTTGTCTTCTCTGACCGCTCTGGTTTGTGCACCCGGTCCGGTACGATGTTGAAATGATAGCGAGTAATGGTATCGAAGTAAGCGGGGGTTGGCTGTGGAATTCATTCTCTTTTTTTCTTTTTTTTCCTTCTGAGGTTGCTTGGGTAGAGCAAAAGAGACAGTGGGATAAAAACAGAGATTTTTTGAGTATGCAAACTTATGTTACTAGTTTTATGCAAATGGAGTGACTCTGCAAAGGTTGGAATTGATGTTTGCTGTTATGGAGTGGGACTGAAGGTTTCCAGGGTTAGATCCTTGCTTGGAATGAAGCAAGTTGAATGATTATTTTCTATATTTAGGGTGCGGCTCTGCGGCAGAATGTTCTAAATGTGTTTCGATAGTTTAATGCTATGACTTGGGGTTATATGGATTTGGCGATAAGTGTTCTGAGTTCTTTGCAATATAAGTGAAACTTAATCATACAATTTGCTTTCAAAGTCAGAAAAAAATATAAAAGGCAAATTTTTGTCTAAAGCCTGTCCAGGTAGATTTCGGACAGTAAGATAATGCCTGCAAAAAAATCTAGACATAATTCAACAAAAACGATTGTTTATTTCAGATTTATAGAGTTATATCTAAACTAAAAACAGTTGATTAAGATGTTAATCTTTCTTTCTGTAAAATTCTCGAACATTATGTTGTTCACCCGCCATAAGGTTCTGCACGGTATCCTAAGATACGCCCGCCGCGACGCTTCTCCATCTTTTGTTGAAATTATCGATATAATTTGCTTTCTGCTTAGTTTCGAGATTCCGCTTAGCTAGAGCCCAGTACTTCTCTATTGGGCTAAGTTCTGACAGTTTGGTGGATTTGCTGTTTTTGTCACGTGTTTGGCCTCTTGTGCCTTATACCATTTCAGGACGGAGTTCGCATAGTGACAAGAGGCCAAATCACGCCAAAACAGAGCTGGAGAGTCGTGGCTTCTAATAAACGGTAGCAATCGCTTTTGCAGAAATTCTTTTCCGGACACATCCTTATTGATAGTGCCGGTAGAGACGAAACTTTTAGATTTTCGACCACAACTACAAATGGCCTGTCAAATCAAATACTTCTTCGGGAATTCGGACACCTTCTTTTTCCGAAATTGCTCGGCAACGGCGTTCCTTTGCATTGCGGTTTAAAAAGCCAGACCCGCAAGCTGTTTAAAGTCTTCGAGTATGTATGTTTCGTCGTTCATTATGATACAAGAAAATGTTTGCAAAAAAAAATGGTGTCAAGCAAGCTCCTTAGCACGACTTTTTGCAGTGAAATGTTGCTTGTCATCACGGTTGGGCATCTTTTTCACTTTGTACGCCTTCAGTCCTTACCGTTTTCTTCACTTTTTGTACGTATGATTTTGACTTCCCAACTTTGCGAACCACATTTTGCACTGAAAGATTAGTATTTTTCTCAGTAATGGCTATTTCCTTCTTGTCCATTTGGCGGGAGCATACTTTTTGGTTTGTTCTGCTTCCAATCCTCCGATCCACAGTCAAGCGCTGACCATACAATTTGCAAACACTAAACACGATACTTTTTGGAAGGTTTATCTTCTTGACAAATCACGTACCTACAAGGTCGGAGTTCAATTAAGAAATCTTCGCAACAAAGAATGTAGAAATATCACTTGTAAATATTTATATTTTATTCCAAATAAACCAAATATTCCAAACTTTACTAACTACTCTACTTTTTTTGTATACTTTCAGGTAAGATCCATGCCAAAGAAATGATATATCTCTATAACGTGAGTAAAGTATCTATGTCTATGCGTGACTTAAAGGAACTGTTTCCATTTTATACGCAATAAATAATGTCAATTCTATTCATATGGAAACATCCAGATACACCATATGAGACATTTAAACACTTGATAAAATCAAGTTTTGAATGGGAATACAAAACTACCAGGAAGAATATTACTGACTCACATTTGAGGAAAAAGTCAAGTCAGGGACCACATTCTTTTATATCTCAGTTAACTACCATAACCCCAAGCGTGTAGAATACGTGTCGAGTCAAATTGACATCGGTCGTTCTCGCCAATAAAGTGACTAATTATTAAGATTTACATTTCATTCATAAGGTATGTTAATTATCTTGCATTCCAGGTATCACGATTGATCCAGTAGTTAATCGGCTATATCTCTCTTATCTAATCTCACACTAATGCCGACAATTCTAGAAAATGACTACTTCTTGAATGCAGCATTTTTCTTGAATAAGAGCGATTCCAGAGTGTCTCAAGGTCCCAAGTGCATACTTTTTTTTGCCAGTCAACGTGGCGGATCCATTCCTGCCTTGACCTATCCCACATGGGATGTGTGGTAAACGTGTGTGCGTTTGCTTCGAAATACTGCCTAACAAAAGCCATACGCTCAATTTCAAACTACTTCTATTCCATTTCACAACCTGCCGAGCTCTATCGGACCTGCCGATACTTTCCCTTCACATCTTGGGTTGTAGCAGAAATTACTGTTCACTACTGGGATCCCAAGATCTTTTGGAAGATATTTTCAATTTCAAAGTTTTGTGAGCAAATTTATTGAAATAGTTTCAAATTATGTTATCAATTTGAAATCAATTTCTCACGCAAATATCTGAAAACTAGGAAAATTTAAATTAACACTTCACTTGATCACTTTTTCTAAAACAATAACTGAAATACTTTTTTAAACTGTCACTAGTAAACGCGAGCGAATTCCGTTAAATTTCAGTACAGAAAGCTTATCTTTTGACAGATCGGCCTAATTTGTCAGCGACTTGCAGACTTCTTCAATGTCGAGTGCTCGTTTGCCTTTGCTCGTCTGCCTAATTTCTTGTTCAAATAGGCTGGTATGTTAAAGTTCTGCATTCAACTAGTAACGTTCGTCATAAATTGTATTGTTTAAGATGATAACAAAATTAGCCAACGGTAATAAGTAAATTTGTAATGCAACAACAGCGGAATTAAAAACGATACCTGGGATAACATAACTTGTTACTAATATGATATCAGCTTGTTATTTTCCTTTGCTAGGGCAGTGGATCAATAGGCTTTTTATTTATTTATTTTTCAAATTAAAGCTGATAAACAACAGTTCGAATGAAATACAATCGTAAGAATTTAGTAAACATCAGTTTGGCAAAAAAGTGCCGGTCCCCACATATAAATGGTGCTTGTTTATTTTCAAATTTTGCTCAATTTCAGTTAGTACAAACTTTCAAAAGACACCTGTCAAGCGTTGCAAAGCACCCGGTGCGAGCTTTGCTACGCTTGCAACTAAATGAATGATTTTTTTTTTATAGAATTGGGACTTTTATGGTATTTTTTAGGAATGAGTTTTGTTAAACTATTTCCGTTTGGGTATGTGTGTTATTTCTGCAAAATTATACATAGGTGTGTTTCTAATTTTACCCTTGGATCGTTAGTTTCTACCATGGTTTTTATTTCTGTGTAAAAGCATGTCATAGACAAAACAATTATCTTCAAACTACGCCGTATCCTGTCAGTTTGAACGTAGTTTTCCTCTGTATAAGCTTAGATTAACTTCTTGTGAATAATTTGGCAGTGAGAGTAACTCAAGTATCCTCCATTCTTGACTAATAAGGGGTTCAAACTTCTATCAGAACATGTTGCCTACCCGAGAAATACACATGTTGTGTTTTAGTTGCCTGGATAATTCTCATGTTTGGTTGAAATTTCTATTTTATTTAAATGAGAGCACCTCCCCCCTCCAGAGAGGTGTGGGGTCTTGAACCATCATAGAAAAATCCTAACTCCAAAAATCCCCACATGCCAAATCTGGTTCCATTTGCTTGATTAGTTCATTAGTTATGCAGAAATTTGTGTTTCATCTTTTCCGAAAGTGGATGAGTCTCGAACCACCATAAAAAATCCTGCCTACAAAAACTCCTAGATACCAAATTTGGTTCCAGTTGCTTGATTAGTTCTCGAGTTATGCAGAAATGTGTGGTTCATTTGCATATGAGCCTCCCCTTCCAAACAAAATGAGATTCTCGAATCTTCATAAGGACCTTCGCCGGCCCCAAAACTCCAGCGTACAAATTTTCTTATGATTGATTAAAATGTTTGTTTCATCGACCAGAAAAAAATCTTACCTTCAATAACCAAGTTTGATTCTATTTGTTTGTTAAGTTCTCGAGTTGTGCATACGTTTGTGTGTCAGTTGTATAGGAGCCCATTCAGACGGGGGAGAAATCTCGAACCATCATAAGAACCTTTACCTGTAGAGAGGGGATTCCATTTGCTTGATTAGTCCTTGAGTTATGCAGAAACTTTTGTTACATTTGTATGAGAGCCATCCCTTCCTGATAGGGGAGGGGTTTCAAATCATTCAAACCAATAAACATTTCTTGCCTCCAAAAAAAAAACTGGGAGCCTCCAATTTTTTGAAATCATTATAATGTGGGTAATTAATTCGTAGTTAATAATGATTTATACATTGAATCATTAGTAGAGTTTATGAGCTTATGTTCTTATTATTAAAGTGATCAATAATCTGTGATTATTGATCACTTTAATAGTGATCAATTTAGACCTACAGAGAAAGAAAAATTAATGTTATTAAGTGCGTGAAATTTACCCTCGTTTAATTCCAAGTCAAAGGAGGCATAATCAACGGGATTGTTTGCAAGCTTTTATGCACCATACAACAATATTTGCAATCTCTCATAGAACAGGCTAGATTCAGGTGTTATAAGGCTTACATTCACTTGAAATAGCCCATTGTTTTCTATCAAATCTAGCATTCCTTTTATGCGCATTAGATAACGCAGAAAATTCAATGTTTCTTTTTATCTGTTTATGTAATACCAACTGATGAAAATAGCAACAGCTGATTAAGCCGTTCCCTATCCTAAATCTTAAAATAATGTAGATAAACACTTAGCTCTGCGTAAGCTCCGCGGAATGACTTGCTTGAGTACCCAATTTTACAATCCACTCTGATTGGTTTCTTATCTTCAAACGTTGTACGAGCATTCACATATGCCCTGGGTTTGTTGTCTTCCGTCGGCTTGACAGGCTTGCAAGCATTAAATTAAATAAAATGACCACCTACAATGACATCCCTTAACCTTACCTTACCAATCAGACCAAGGTCGAAGTGGCTTCAGCTGTATACAAAAGTTGTCTCCGTTATAGTCGATGCATGGCTGCACTTCGCCAGCCTTGCTGTCTGCGAAGGGTTCGAGGCACCTTCTACATGATCGATCCACCGTCGGTTCATTATCAAGAATCATTCTAACTAAGCCATCGTCCGATGTTCTTAAGACATGCCCAGCCAACCGTAGTCGACTGATTTTTCGGTGGGAACGATGAGAGGTTCTCCTAAGCAATTCGTGATTCATTTAAACCGTACACAATACCTTCTGTTTGACGACAGCAACAGCGTTGGTCATCCACGAGCAATTTCCATGTTTCGTGGCTGTAGAGGACTACCGGTCTAATTAATGTCTTGTAGATGGTCAACTTTTGTAGTTCGGCGATGTTTGTTCTATTTAGCGTGCTTCGGAGTACAAAGTAGCCACAATAATCGCCCATAATGCGCCATTGTATATCTCTACTGGTGTCGTTATCGACGGTCGCCAATGAGCTCAGATACACGAATTCGTCTATCGCTTTGATTTCATTACCAGGCATTCCTGGCAAAGTAAAATAACAGACTGGTATCAAGTTCCATTGCAAACACCTTCCACGAAGATTGTAGAAGCAGTGGATTTAAGACTCTAGATAAACACGCATTAATCGAATGATGGTAATTAATTAGAAAAGTGGTCATTCAGTCGAACCTCCAAAAAACATCCATAAACTTCTTTGGTATAATTTGCCTACCTAGGTTGGCGATGCAATGGTTTGTGATTCATCAACCGGTGCTGAAATGGTGTTAAAAGGTTTCTTGTTTCAAAATAGATTTGAACGAATCGTACTAGCAAAACTTCAAGTATCCCAAGCTTTTAACTACGTTGACGATATCGTCGTTAAAACCGCCCACGGTATGTTTCCATTAAGGTACAATTTAAAATGCCTCTCCTGTCCCCGATTCTCAGAATCATAAAATGGAAAACTCGGCAATAAATTTCCAATCGCAATTGTCCAGCTGTCAATTTCCCCGTAGTAACTCTGCATACTGCAACGCACCTATGCATCATGTGCCCCATGACACAGAGAAAACAAGTGAGTGCCAATCAAACGCACCCAATTAGCAACCGATTCAATAGATTGGATTTTTTTTAATTTGTTTCATACAAGACCTAGGAACCTACTATGTTGATAAAACCCCCGGCAGGATTCACGAGGACGTGCTTTGGTGCAAGTGCAATTTCATGTTAACACGTCCCGATCACAGTAGGCCCATCAATCCACACACCGAAGAGCATAGGTCCTTTTTTTCCAACGCCTGCTACAAAACAGCCATTTTCCAGTGTGTCTGTGTTAATTTACAGTAAAATTTTATTGGCAATTCAGTAAAACTGTACCCACCTCGACCCAGTGCAATGGAGATAAAATGTGGGCACGGTAGATTGCCAACCAAACACCTTTGGTGTCGAGCCGCTAGCCAGATCATTTTCCTCCTCGGCGGGGTTTTATATGGATTTTTATTTGTTTGTTTGTTTGCCCGGGTGTTATGTTTTTCTGTTGTTTGTGTGTTTTTTTCTGTTCTCTCAATAGAGAGCCAATATCGCCTTGCGGGGTATTTTCCGCGGAGAACGATGTTCGCATTGTTCATGGGACGTGTTTATCCAACGGAATTCCATTTCGACAAACGCATTCAACAGAGTCTTATGCCAAATCCAACATTGTTGAAAGGTAAGCTTTTGTGTTTGGTACGGAGAATCTTAATCGCTATGTTTCGCATTATCTCAGCCGAACGCAATAATACCACACGGCACATGGAAAGGAACAGTGACTGTCGAAGAACATGGCATGAGCGTGTCTCACCTTGGTGCCATTCTCTTCGCACTGCGGCAAAATTTCACTGTTGCTACAGAAACAACGACGATTACTGCGACGACGACGACAATGCTTAAAGGCAGATAAGAAAAGAAGCGTTCTGCGATTGCCCGCGTCTTCTCGGTTATGCTCGATTCCTTTGTCGCAGGTGTGCGACACACACACACAAACAGTAGGCGGTTGAATTGCACTTTTATTGCGTGAATTGAGCATCAAAGACTTGCATTCGTGCAAGTTGTAATTAGTTTCCATCATGTCGTTTCAACTGTCTACCCCTCAGGACATTTTCGCACAACCTTAACTTGTCGCAAATTCGTGAAGCTAAGCTACTAAGAACCAGGCGAGAACACCTCATATTGCATCCAAAATCTACCCCCCTCCACACGCGGGCTGATTCAGAGGATGTAAACAGAACTGTAAAACATTCGAAATCCTCCTACAGCATTTACCGATCCAATGTGTTGTCGATTCCAAACTCGCAGACTATCCCGTTACCCGTGTCATACAAAACGAAAGCGAGGAAAAGCGAAGGCCGTTGCACTTTCTGCTCTCACTCCCGAATCTGCCTGTTGCAATTTGCAGTTCACTCCCGAATGGCTGCCGGTCGTCGGTGGAAGAGAACTACATCGAAAGGGGACAGACAGACAGACAATGACGACGACCGAGCGACCGACGACGGGAAGAACACGATTCAATTAAAGTCCATTAGGCTGATCGAGAACGAAAAATAAAAAACCCAGTGCTGTATGTTACTGCCTGTGTCTAACTTTGTATTTACCGACGAAAGAGTCCGTGTGTCGAGATGGGATTTTCCGATGGAGTTGGGAACGCTTCTGCGAGTTGTGTCAATGATGGAACGTTGGATTTGTCGAGGTTTTTTTTCGTGCCATCTATACCAGTGATTTGTTGAAATCAATTCAGGGGCCGGGGAAAAATGTTTATAGAACCATGATTAACCCAATTTCCACCAATATCAATAATTTAATACACCAAGAAATCATTCACTTCGCACTACTCATCGAAATAAAATCATTTATCAATCTTAATGCAAGCACTTTACCCCGACAATAATCCTTCATCATCAGCGACTTCCACGTACACCAAAATTCGGTGCAAATTCACCTCCACCCTCAAACAGGCGGTTCAGTATCACTTCAGCAGCAGTAGGCGGGCATGTGTTTGACATTGATGATTTCTGTCTTCCGCCCGACTCCCACGTGGTAGATCCATTTCCATGGCCTACTTGCTGTCCAAGGGCCGGAGAGTATTCTTTTGTATCCACGTTCCGGTCCGTTTTCTTGACAATCGCAGTAGCCATTCTGCATCAGATGAGGCCGGAGAGCGATGAGTGATATTATTTATTTGACAGAGGAGAGCTTTCCTCGTGCTACGTTATGGATTTTTGGTAGCTCTCGGTTGTCGTCGGCGAAATTCCTCCGGACAAAGAAGACACGAACAATGTCGGATGAAGCCCGGTAGGATCATAAGGATTTTCATGTTCGTGCTTTTTTGTGCAGGGCGAAAATTCTTCGCTAATGGATTGTTATTGAATGTGAGAGTTAATTAAATATTTTTCCGCAATAATACTCTTCTGAGCAGTGAGGATGAACTCATCTGAGGTGACTTGAAGATGAAATCAGAATCTATAATCTTAAAGATTGCGAGATGCGATACTGAACTTAAATTCTTTTTTCGCATATCGATGGAGAGACAACTTTTCCGTTTCAGTTAACCACGTGCGAGGTCACGAAACTTGCTCGTTCGACGGAACTTTTTTCAATTATTTCTCAGACCGACAACAAATTTAATCACGTGCGAATCGGAACTCTTCTCCGGAACGCGAAATAGTCACCCTCAATCTGGGATCAAAGTGCAGAGCCAATTGTAAGTTCGTAGAATGCAATCTGCTCTGGGAATACTCCGAAGAATGAGATTGGAGTGGTATTCAATTCGATCTGAGTTCGCAATGAAATCATGCACTTAAATACCGTATCGTACGAACTCGTTCGGCAAAGTAAGCCAAGCTTTTCTACCCGCTCTCAGCTCGCGAGCGGTCAAGGACCTGTCAAAATGATGTGATGTCCACTCGTAGATAGAGCACATTCGCGATGCCCTGCCAATATGACACACACCACTTGAACGAGTGACACGCGGTTCCATATAAGCGATGCAGACCATGCTCAATGAGTACTCAAAAACAGACTATTGGCGCCGTGTCGTTCGATTCCGGCTCAATTAGCGGAGAAATTGTCTACGGTTGGTTGGTACGTCTAACAAGCATGTACAGTACGATTCCTAAGGACCCCGATCTCTAAAGACATTCTCGAGAATTTTCTTCCATTAGTGTCATTTAATGCAGCATAAAATAACCTGTCTTCTCAAAACAAACAATTTGTCACAATCCTAGCAAGCAACGACAATCATCTTCAGGAACCCACACACACAAACACTTGCAGCCAAGCGTTCCACGATGAGTTTTCACCCGTCAAGTGCAGTGTCCTGGAAAATAGAGGTAGAAGTCAGAAAATTTAAATGCAACCCTACTCCATCCGTCCATCTCGATGATATCGGTGAAAAATGTCTGTATGCATATCTGCTACCACCTACACACATCACTGGCGTACAGAGAAGCGGGAATTGAGGGGTCCAGTTTCCCACAATCTGTAGGTGAATACGATAAATCTAGGGACTTTCTCCATTAGGGCGAATCTAGCATTGAGAGACTCTCTTTGATTACTTTCTCTCTCATTCATATGTCAATCACCTTTCGCTTTTAATTATATTATTTGTAGAGTACACTGGAAATTAATTTAAGTTTCTACTACGAAATCGAAGGGAAAACTAACGAATTTATTCGTTGTTTTCGGCAATGAAATTGATTTGTTGTTTTTAATTAAGATACTTTCGTAATTAATGGCACATTAGCAAATGTTAAAGTACGAAGCATTTGTTCACACAGAAAGTAAATTCGTGCATTGTACGAAAACAATACAAAGCACAATTCAAACGTCTTTCTTTTAAGTTGCATGAACGGCTGACAGATCTACTATATCGACTCGAAATGTAATTTAAAAAAAAACGCAACAACGTGGATTTGTCCAGCGTTTTTTTTTAAATATATCTATGAAAGTTCGCATGTGGATTTGATTTTCCGTTGCGGATTTATTTTCAGATTTCTCGTAACAACCCTGTATTGGCTCCGTTCCGTACAAGAAAAGCATATTATATTAGTCTTTAAGTTTTTAGGACCATTGTTACTGAGCATGGAAATCATGGAAGTCAACTCTTCAGCAATCATGAAGTGGCCCTAAAAAGGGCCGTTTAGTATTTTATTATTTGCTGTTCCAGGTGTGTAGTACCGACAATTGTCAAGCGCTTGGTGGTGGTTGGTTGTCGAATGGGTAGAACAAGTTCGCGATTAATTATAGGCTTTCTTCTCGGTTTGCTTGGACAGCAAGATGGCCTGGATGTTTGGCAGGACGCCACCCTGGGCAATGGGCACACCAGAGAGAAGTTTTTTTAGCCCCTCATCGTTGAGGATGGCCAGCTGCAGGAGACGTTTGATGGTTCTTGTCTTCTTGTTGTCACTGGCTGATGTCCTGTCAACTCGAGAACTTACCAGCAATCCAAGGCATTCAACATGTAAAATGAAACCACCAAAATATGCAGAAAGCCGAAGAAGCGAATTCACAAAAAATGAATGAACATCCGTGATTGTTCTGTGAAACGAGAATAAAATAGGACTTAAAAAGAAGATAATATTCTACTAACTTATAGCAGCAGTCAGCAACTTTTGAACACTGCAGTAAATCCGGAAATGCCTTGGATTCTGTTTCCGGACCATAAGACAATAATAATCTGAGCCATGTACTGTGTAACGGTACGTAGTGGCGGCCCGGAGAGGTTTCTCTGTACTTGCCCCCTAAAACTTAAATTCATGCATTGATGATGGTTGAGGCATCGGGAAAGCTCTCTATTAATGACTGCGAAAGTGTCATAGTACAAAACAAATTTTGATCGTTTCGAATATTGCGAAAATTGTTGAAACGTAACTCTTGATAGAAATCAGCATTGGTCGTTCTAAAAAGGACTGTTTTGGGTATGTGGTTATGTGACACATAACATTTTAAGTTTACTTCTTGGCAGCTTTTTTCGCTGGGGCGGTGTTTTCGGTTTCGAGGTCTTTGGTTTCATATCCGCAGTCTTCGAACCGATGCATTGAATTCCTTGGTTTGTCTTGTCCTTTTCGAAGCCAATCTTCGAGGCCCTTTTAAGGAACGGGGCCAGCTTGCCAACATAACCAATGGCTGTCTAGCTAGCCGCTTGCTAGCAAAAGCCAACTGCACCAATACCTGTTTTGCCAACGGTTGCCATCAATCCGGCTGATCCGATCATCAGTGTGAATCGATCAGAAAGTTCTGCAAATATGATGTAATTTTCGACTTTTAACTTTGTGCGTTTAGACATTTTTTTTTCATCTAAGTTATCTTTTAATAAGTTTAAACAAATGTAATGCATTAAGTTAGCAACATGGATTCAGCATAAATGTGTACTACCTTTGAAATGAAAAATTTCTGTGGTGCAGAAAAGAGGTATTTTTTTTTCAAAATCTTAAATATCTAAAATTAATATATCTTAGAACGGCGTCCCTATACGGGAATAAAAAAAAAGAGACGTAGTAAGTCCAATGTTACAAAAAATCACCGAAACTGCAACAAAACTTCAAAAATAACGAAGCGCAGTATAGAACGAACTTTTCTCTTGCACTGTACTGTTTTGAATATTATTTATTGTTTATATCCTATAAGTGAATTCGAAAAGTGCACATCCGCTAAAAGTAGTATAGGATTGTATATCAATATTTTTGTTAAAAGGTATTAAAACGGTCCTCGTACTCGATATTCCAAAACTCTTACTGTTATTCAAATCCTCAAACTCAATGTTTTAATATGTTTTTGTATCACGTCAACATATTCCTACCCGGACAGCAATCTTTGCCGGTGTGGAAACGGTTATGATGACATCGATCACGCAGTCTGGCAATGCACGGATAATTACGCCACCAGAACGCAACTATTGAATACCCTAGAGGCCCAAGCAAGACAACCTTATGTTCCTATAAGAGGGGTGTGGGATCGCGCGATCTGTGCTGTATGCAATCGATTTATTTGTTTCTTCAAATGTCTTGTATAAGAATTTAATCTGCTTGTGTTTTTGTTCTTCTTTATTCATTAGTTTGTGTTTGTTTTGTTCCGACATCTGAGGAGTCTCATCGCCGCCCAATGGTAACCGCATCCGGTAGAATACAAAATGGAGCCCCTTGGTAAAAGCACCAGACCGTTCTGCACGAGAGCCGAACTGGACTGCAAACACACCACCAAGTGGCTGTAATCCACCACTTTAGTGTCGTGCTTATAGATGAACCCGCAACGCAAAGGACACGACACGAGTGCACACGCTCGTGTATTGCTTTTGACACCGGGTTTGATTTTTGGAAAAATACACGAGCCGAGTGGCTACGACCACAAGAAAGCTCTCAACATACACCCAGTATGACACTGGTTGCTACGGATAGAGCAATTCTCGTCGGATGATTCTAAAAATTTGATAATCGGCTTATTGGTTTGTTTTCTTGGCTGTGGGGTGACGGGCGCATAAGTTGAATGAATTTAACAACCACGGCTCGGTTAGAAAGAAAATAAATAAACCACGCGTGTATTCTGCAATCGGACACAATCGGAAACACTCGGCTGTGGCTTGCATCAGCCACGGTGTCGAAAGCCAAACCACGAGCACTGACATTGGTGTTGTACCCACCGTGTTGGGTGTTAGTCCGGAAGCACGGAGTCAAAGTAGCGGATATAATGCACGCGCTAGCGTGGTGCAAAGTAGCAGTGTAGTGTTTGGACATGGCTGGCCCTGACCATTCCGCACCAAGTTATTGTGCTGGCGACAACTATCTGACGAGACTAAAGAATCCTATTTCCATGTTCCTCTTTCCAACCCATCCCAAAAAAATGTAAACCGCGAGTAAACGGTCCAAGTCCTACTAATCCTAGTATTAAGTCATTACATTATACAACAATCAATGAATTATCGGCTCCATAAAGCTAACGCAATTGAGCCTCCCAAATAAATGAACCTGATAAAAAAAACATTCCTACCCATTCCCTACTTTACCTGCATTCTGGCGAGGCCGGCGTCGGTATTGCATTAGTTTGGGATCACCAGTATTTACACATTGAGGATGTATGTTAGTCCCGCGCGTATGGGATATTACACAAAGCCAACCTTAACTAAAAGTTTCTTTGCAAAAGGTAAAAAATCAGACTGGACTACGTACCAACGTGGATCATATCTTGGACCGTTGATTGTTTTGATTTGGACATATTTTTAAGTTAATTATCGGTCGATTTATTTGACATAGCTCATCGTGACATATGTTTCCCTCCTAACAGGTTTTATTTCCACTGAAGTTTTTAATTAATTCACTGTCTTGAACTGAACAATGCATCTGATTGGCTCAAAATCGGAGATAATCTTGGGATGGGAAATGGCTTCAGTCCCCATCGAGATCCTTTTCATACCGCGGGGTTTTTCTAAAGGAAATTAATCCATTTACTTTTATTCTATAATGCCATCATACTTCCAAAAATGAGCGTTGCCCGTTATGTTTCACCCCGTGTTTGATTAGGTTCTCCTACTGATGAAGCTGTTCTTCACTATAAATTTAGTGTTTGGTAAGTCTTCGAAAGTTCGTGTGTGGATTTGATCTCAAGGCGGGGATTTGAGGCAGATTTGGGCCAAAATTAGCACGAACTTGATTTTGGATTTATTTTCAGATTTCTCGTTACACCCCTGAGAGACAGCTGGTCAAAAAATGGAATTTAGGCAAATTGCAAGGCAAACCTTGTTGTTTTTTATTCTCAGTGTAGGGTAAGGGGATGTAATGTTAGCCTTACTCCTTCATTCGTCCTATGTATCAAATATGTCATGCTTTCAGCGATAATCAACAAAATTATGATCCTATCAAGATGATCGATTTAATTTTAAGCAATTCAAACATTATCTATCAATTTACTGTTGTTTACTTCCGTGTAATTAACGATTTTCTTAGCTTTTCAGACATCATGATATCACTGGTTAAGCTGAACAGAATATCTCTATGATCTTCGAATGATCTACATTTGGTTAAATTGAACCAATAAACAGAATAACGCAGCCTAGATGTACAGAAAATATGCACACGTTATAAACTAACAATTCACACAGATAAATTGTTATTTTATTGTTATTTAACAATAAAACGGTGGACCCAATGTTGGGGATTTTTTTTCTTTTTTTTCTCAACTAGGGCCTGTTGTCTGGATAACTTAATAAAAATGTTGTTATTAGTAAAATGTTAAATGGAAATGTCTGAGTTTCGATTGTATACACCAAGTTTTTTTTTTTGCACGGGGGATACGTTTCACTTTTAGTATGGAACTGTTTAAAAAAGACTAAATAGAGTTGATAAATTCACATGCTTAAACATTTTATATTGCTTCGATTTTGTTTGCCTGTGTCTCCTTTCCATGCAATGGTCAAAATACAGTTTTTAAAGTTTTGAGTATTTTTACCAAAAAATGTGATTTTTTTGAAAAACTTCCATATGATTACTTTTTGCGTAAAACATAAAATGAGATTCGAATTAGGTCGATAAGTTGTTCCGTTCTAGAGTTTTCGCCGAAAACAAACCGTGTAAATAAAACCTTTGTGTATTCTCCACATGGCTCATCTCAACACACACCAAAGGAACAAAAGCTATGCGGAGTGAATTATTATGTTTTCATTATAAAAGGACCAATTAATTATATGTGAAAAACAAAGCAGTTCAGGTTTAGTTTGTTTTGTGAAAATTTATGTTGGGTGAAGCGTATAACACTGGCAATGCCTTAAATCATAAAACACATGACACATTCTACCAAATGTCTTACACAGATAAAAAAAACATTTAATTTTCTGCGTTATGTGCGTTAATGCACATAAAGGGAATGCTAGACGTGGCAGAAAATAATGGGATGTTTCATGTAAATTTAAGCCAGATAGCGCCTGAGTCTTGCCTCTTATATGAAAGATTTCAAACATTATATGGCGCATGAAAAATTACATACAACTTCGTTGTTTACGCCTCCTTTGGCTTGGAATTAAACGAAGGGAAATTTTACACGCTTGTTAAAATTAATTTTTTTCTGTGTATTCAACGTGTCTTAGCAAGTCTATAACTAGCTAAATATCGCTTACAGCTGACAAACGAATCCGCCACCTCAACAGGCAAAAGGTGACGTTTGGTAAGTGCTCATGTACCACTGATAGCTTTGTGATAGTTTTTCTAGCGATATATAGTATGCGTTCTGTTTTTAATGCGCACATGGGAGAGGAACTCTCTCCCTTCTTTTCTTGGGTTGTTTTGATTCGCAACGCCCGAGATCACTCAAGCCTCAAAGTGCCAAATTCACATTAGCGCCTTGCCGTTCCGCACAACAGGTTTCATGCTGCTGATCTTTGATGACTCGATGATTTGCCCGGCTCCAGCACTCCTTTTAATCGTTCAGTGCTGCATATGAGACCTCCCTTGCTTACATTTGAAATCTGTGATAGGAAAGTACTGTATTTAGAAGTATTTAGAAAAATTGCCTGCAAAACAAAATTATGAGACATCACTTTTTATTTCCTCTATATTCAATAGTTCAAAATTCTAAGGATATTTGGTTTTTAAGGATATTGTTTGATAAATTACAACCGATTGATGTAAACATCTTGAAAATCTACTAAACATTTATCAAGTTATACGCGTTTAATTTGAAAGGATATTTCGTGACGGTCGCCCATTTTTAGATTTTCAATTGACACCCTACCTTTGCCATAAGACAGTATCATCACTGAGAATTGACGTGTGTTGTTTTTACTATTTATGACCTCTATTTCGAATGATAGACCAAATGCTTCCATGTCATCGTGTATGGTCGAAATTGAACAGTTTTGCCTTGCAAAACTATCAACGCGAGCAAATTTCCTTATCCCCCACAAGAAAAAGATTATCCTTTCACATATTAACCTTTTTCATCATCTCCTAAATTATGCACCGTTTCTTCTAACACGTGTAAAAGTGCTGGCTCCCTCACTGGAATACACGAGCAAACATTCAAACAACCCCGAGGAATTCCCAGACTCCCAAGGAAAAGCGACACGGCGAGAGGGTTGCATTAAAATGTCACCCATGAAAGTTTTCACTTTCCGCCAGCCCTGCTCTGCTGGTACACTTCACGCCAACACAGCTTCCTCCCTCTCGACAGAAGATAAATCTGATTATGTGCATAGATATTTCATCATTACCATGCTATTATGATTGCATTATTATCATAAATGTTTGTAAAATAATTTCAACCCCCACACAGCTCTCAACTCTGACAGATTCGAATCCGTCATTTGCAGGGTTGCTGTCACGGTGAAAATCGAATTTCACACTTTGTTGAACTGCATCCATCCATCCATCCATCCATCCATCCATCCATCCACCGGCAACAAACTAATAGAGTTCGATTGAATGATGCCGCAGTTTGAAGCAGCCACTAGGTATTTGCTGCTATTTCGGTCCGCTGCGTGCCGACTCAAGTGCGTAAATAGTCGCGTCAACTATGACCGGTTTTGACACGGAGGCCACTGTGAATTGAAGTGCACTTTGCACCATCAGCGGCGATCCACATCGTCGTCAGTTGACTGATTAATGGGATTGACAAATGAATTGTTGTCATCAGGGGATCACGTCTCGTTAAATATTTGTCATCGGATTGGGTTATACTGAACCGCCCTCCTCACCGTGATTCCGATTTTGCTTCGAAATAATTGCGGTATTGTGACGCATCAATTAGGCGCTGCGCTAGATCGTTCTGATTTAGGGCTAATTGAATTCCGCCTTCAGTTGGTCGGTACGTGTTTGACATCGTGTGTCAGTTAATCTGGCACTGGAGATGCTGCCAGACTGAAGGGATTAAAGAGACCGATAATTAGCCTCTTTTTGTGGATCCCGGCGATAATAATAATAACCCCGGCCATAATGTAATTATCTGGTCCGAGGGTTTTACGCCATTATCCCGTGCGGTCGACTACTAAAAGAGAATGTTTTCTTTCAATTAGTTCTCATTGGCCGCCCTAGGTTCTTGTCCTTTTCCGGCCGGGAACGCAACGGACAGGCGGTGGAAAATCATAATTATCGGCTGATACTATTATTAGGCCTCTGCCTGCTGCTGGCCATAGTGGGTGGTGGTGCGCAGTGACACTAAGGCTGGGGAAAACTCTCATTTTCTCGTCACATTATGGCTTTCAGTTTGCGTGACAGCTTCCCGTCTGGCCACCTCCGCCACCCGGTGTGGCATTTTGAGTGCTCATTTCCGAAATGGTTTCCATCTTCTTGGAAGCGATCTGGAACTTTCCCGAACGGGTATGGCAGTTTGACAAATTACACAAAGTATTTCCAGTTCAACATTGGGATGAAATCGAATTGAATTAACGGCCGCAGACGAGAACGCACGGTATATTTTTACTTGTTTGAATCAATCCTATGCAAAAACAGAAAACCAGACGAACATGTTTGCTACATTCCTTAAATTGTCACTCCCCTTCCGCATACCCACTGCCGCCTACTGAGCGTCGAACTGATCAGAAGTGCAACAGAGAATACCTGCTTCTGCTGCTGGTGGTGCTGGAAATGGGATGAGCTAACAACATTCATTGCTTGACTTCACAGCGCCTGCTACGATCCTTCCTACATGCTCTCCAAACAAACATGCTGCACCTCGTAGGAGTCGACGGTGTGGTGGCGGGACGGACGTTGAAAAGAATCCCCAACGACGACGACGACGACGACGACGACGACGTTTTCCGAAATTGAAATGTCTGGATATCTGTTTTTTTTTTTTTTGTTGCTCAGGTCTTAGTTGCATTTCGAATTGGGAGTTGGCAGACTTTGCTAATTTAAAAAAAAGGAGGTCTGGTTAGTTTCAATGTGGGTAAAGCAATTTATTAGTATGGAATTACTGTTGGGCGTGACGAGTTTTCCTTCATTCTTGGGATTATTCTTCTGGAAATGGTGTTCGATTCAGCAAACATTAGGACAATTAACTTAAAAATTCAATTTTAGGCTGTTGTTTCGCAACCCTTTTTTTTGCAACAGAGTGGAGAGTACATATTTTTTTTAAATAAAATGGGAGTAACGGGAGTATAGGTGATTTTTTTTTCGATTGTTACTTTGTGAGTAATTAATAGAATTAGGTGCTTAATTCATCAATCAATGTGAAATGGTATTCGAAAAATCTAATTGCATATACGTTTTGTACTATTCAATCAATTGACTATAAAAATGGATGATCAAATAAATGCACATTGCATGCAAGAAAGATCATGAGATCGAATAGACAAAAAGGTCCGCTGTCTGCTCACAAATCATTCCTTTGGAACCTTTAAAGTTTTCGCAACGGTAATAAATGGAAATGGGTTACTCTCAGCATTAAAAATACTTAGAATTCATTGAAGGAATTTTTCACCTTAAAAAAAATCAGACGTAAGAGTGACGAAACGAAGGATTTTAATTGTTCAATGCTTATTTTTTCTATGGCTGTTGAAAACTTGAACATTTTAATTTTTGTTGCATAAACTCATGTTTTGAATAATGTCTCAATTATTTCCTATTTATTTTTTATGCATTATCGAGGTTCGTCGTCGATCGCTCAGTATAATTTTTGGATTGAGTAGTTTTGAAGTTTTTTGTTTTTGTTTTTGGTTTTCATACTATTTTAGTAACGATTTCTACTTTTTAATTTGTATCCTATTGTATCACGGAAACAATGTCCAACAGCAAAAGGCTCTCCTCTCTGTTTGACTTGATTAATCTCTAATAATCAACGATTGTCCTTCATGATGTCATTGTAAGAAGCGCTAAAAACGGGTAGGGAGTCTGCTTCAATCGGGTGCCTTGATGGTCTTTCACAGTCCCTAGTATTAGCATGAAATATTCATTTAATTATGTATATAGTTTTAAAAGAGAAAAATAATAAAAGCATTCGAGCTTTATACTCCGCCGTCAGCACAAAATAATTTGGGTAGAACAGCAGTCTGGGATGGGCACACAGCACGCGGCCTGAAAGAGAGTGATACACACGAGGAAGTAAAACTTTATCAACTTTTGACTCTGACAAGAACCGTTTTGCATCACCACCTGGTATCCTTTCAAAGACAATGAACTCCCTATTTTAGCTTGTTTAGCTTTAGTTCACTTATATCTTACACTTGGTTCTACTTTGGATATCTGCTAAATCGTGCTAATTGGTTGATATTGAAATTCAAACTGACACGCATCAGCTCACGCGTCGCGTATATAAAGCCTGTCCACGTTAAGTTTCGGAAACTTTTCTTTCAGTAAAGATTTTGAATTATTCCACGGGTCGCTGAAATGTTTCACTTATATGACAGTTGAGACTCTCCACTTTATTGCGTGGTACAACATGTTAACATTCTTGTTACATTCATTAAAATGGCGTCGAATCAAGTGGAAGTGTGCCAACACATTTTGTACGAACAGCAGCAAAATCCGAATTTATCGGTATGCGATGTTTCAAATCATTTGACCAGCGCTTGACTGTGGATCGGGACGTTCTAAGTGGAACAAATCGAAAAGTATGCTCCCAACAAATGGACAAGAAGGTGGTAGCCGTTATTGAGAAAAATCCCAAACTTTCTGTGCGAAATGTAGCTCGAAAAGTTGGGAAGTCAAAATTATAAGAACAAAAAGTGAAGCAGAGGCAAGTACTGAAGGCCTACAAAGTGAGAAAGGTACCCAACGAGGAAATATACCTACTCGAAGACTTCCGGATCTGGCAATGCAAAGGAACACCGTTGCCGAGCATTTCCGGACAAAAAAGGTGTTCAAATTTCCGTAAAAGTATTTGATTTGGCAGATCATATGTAGTTGTGGTTGAAAATCTAAAAGTGTCGTCTTTACTGGAACTACCAATAAGGATGTGTACGAGAAAAAATGTCTGCGGAAGCGTTTGCTACCGTTTATCAGAAGCCACGACTCCAGCTCTCTTTTGCCGCTTGTCTCTGATTTAGCCTTTTGTCTCAATGCAAAAACCGTCCAGGAATGGAATAAGATACAAGAGGTGAAATACGTGCCTAAAAACAGCCAATCCATCAAACTGTCCGGAACTTCGCCTAATTGAAAATTACTGGGCTCTAGTTAAGCGGAAACTCTTCGAAACTAAGAAGAGAGCAAAGAAGATGGAGAATCGTCAAGGCTTGCGTATCAGTGGATACCGTACGGAACCTGATGACTCGAACCACATAAAGTTCAAGAATTTAACGGAAAAAACAAAAAAGTACTAACATCTCAATCAACCATTTCTAATGTTCTAATTTCTAACTCGACTGTTGTGAAATGAATCGGTTTTTTTGAATGTGTATTTTTTTTTTTTGCTGCTATTATGTTGGTGTCAGAAAAATCAAAAGTTCGAGACTTTTAGTGGTAAATGTTACTTTCTCTCTCTCTCTTTCTCTTTTTCTGTCTTTCTGTCTCTCTCTCTCTCTCTCTCTCTCTCTCTCTCTCTCTTTCTCTTTTTCTCTTTTTCTCTCTTTCTCTCTTTCTCTCTTTCTCTCTTTCTCTCTCTCTCTCTCTCTCTCTCTCTCTCTTTCTCTCTCTCTCTCTTTCTCTCTCTTTCTCTTTCTTTCTTTCTCTCTCTCTCTCTCTCTCTCTCTCTTTCTTTCCGTCTCTCTCTCTATCTTTCTCTCTCTATCTCTATCTATCTATCTATCTACCTCTCTTCCCCTCTCTCTCTTTCCCTCTCTCTCTCTCCCTCTCTCTCTCTCTCTCTCTCGCTCTCTCTCTCTATGGTATATCTCATCAAATTTTGGGCAATGATAGGACCGACTTGCTTACTTACTTTTAACCACACTTTCTTTAGTTCAAATTTATTTTCTATCAGTTTTGGAGTTTTAACGAGCTTTGCCTTCATGATTGCCCAAACATTTTCAATTGGGCGAAGTTCCGGAGTGTTTGGAGGGTCGACGTCTTTTGGTACAAAAACTATATTATTATCTTTGTACCAGTCTAAGACGGGCCGGGCATAGTGGCAAGATGCCAAATCCGGCCAAAACAGTGTCGGGTCATCGTGAGATCTCAAGAAGGGCAGAAGTCGTTTTTGGAGGCATTCGTCCTTGTAGATTTATCCGTTGACTCATTTTGCTACATCCGCAGATCGCTTGCCAGATAAGGAATTTTTTGGCGAATTTCGACAGTTTCTTCTTCCGTACACTCTCCTGAACGGCCAACTTAGAGGGTGGCGACGTAGTGTTACTGTCCTGGCATTTGTTTGGTGTCGGCTTTAATGTAGGTCTCATCGTCCATTACAATGCAGAACGGTTTTGTGAGCCACTCCCTGTACAGTTTTCTTGCACGAGTTTTGGCCACCGAGTTCTGTTTATCGCTCCGGTTCGTCGCCTTCTGGACCTTATACACATGTAATCCAGAACGTTTCTGAAACTTTCGCCATTTTCGGAACATCCCTCATCGAAATGTTGGGATAACGCTTAAATTGGTTCAATTACATCCTGGCCTTCTTCGGATTTGATGTGTCACGTTTTTTGCCACTACCATTTTTCCGCTTGGTTGTCTTACGGTCCTTGAACGTTTTGATCACATGAGATACGGTTGAATGTGCGATTCCGAGCTGTTTTCCGATCCATCGATGAGAAGCGTTTGGGTTTTCGAAGTGAGTGCCCAAAATTTGTTGGCGCACTATTTCTTCATTCGAAGCCAACACTGAAATCACTCGACCGATTTTCACGAAACTCATTACACAATTAACACAACACAATTAAATACATTCAGTTAAAATTTGAATAATTTTTACTCACGCTAAAAAGTTACGAACAATTGCGTGTGTCCAAATTTCATCGAATACAGTCTTTAGTTGAATTCTTTGCTCTAGCAGTTTTCTCTCTCACTCCAAAATCAGGACTTCAAACCTCACTGCGTGTCAATAAAAAGTAACTGTAACGAAAGATACGAAGAAGAAAAATCGTTGGAAACCAAAGTTTATCAAAAATATTATTAAATCCAAATCAGGAAAGACTTTAATTTCACTCTTCAACCTTGAGGTAATGAAGTTTTTTTTGGAAGAGAAACCATGTTTTCCTTTGTTTAAATTTCACGTTGGAAAGCTATGCTCCGCTGAAACGATAACAATAACCGTTGTTGATGCCAGTGGAATCGGATGAAAACAAACGCATCCAGTTTTTTTGTCAGTACAGAAGTAACTTGCTTCGAGGGCTGCCGCAGAGAAAATGGACGAAACAGCGCCCCTGTTAGTATGCAAAGCGCACACATCGGGAGTAGCGACGGAAAATTGAGACAGTGGAAATTCATGGTACATTTCATTTAATGGTTTGCTTCAGTTTTCATTGTGTGCTTTTTGTCTGTGGGGGTAATTGTTTGAAAGTTCTAATTTGAATGAGCAGGGCTCAGACAATTCATTCCGAGGGTTAATATGGGATCAAAAGTGCGGTGAAGTCTTTCTCCAAACCAGGAAAATTTATTGACCAAGTAACTAGACAATTCATTTGTTGGAGTGCTAGTTTTATGGGTCATATATTGATGAGTAAAACGAGATCATAACGGAGCTGAAATCCTCAAACTGGAAAGGAACGCCTTGGTCAGAGATATGACCGCAATTGAAACTATCCTGAAAGTACAATAAAAATTGTACTGTGATGTGCACGGTTAGTATGAATTATACTAATAAACAACCAGCTTAAGTGTTAATAATACATTTTACACTCCGGGTATGACAAATAAAAATGTATTCTTGGTTTCATTTCGTCAGATGGAACGATCCAATGTGCATATATCTTTTATTGCTTGTAGGCAACAGCAACAGCCACATCGAATCATCCCCAGTGGAACAATCGGCAGAAATATAGCAACGATCATAATAAAAATGTCGCTATCTGCTCACATTATGCATATGATTTTCACTGCGCGATTATTTACGACCCTTTCAGCTATGTTCATAAGAATTATTACCTGTCAATATTGTTCCTTCGAGTGTTCTCCAGTAGGCAGTAGGCCGTGCAGAATGCTTGCAAGACTGTTTCTACTCGATTTTCCGCCGATCAAGCAACATCATTCAATCAAACAAATGTGCGACATATTGTGGAAACAAATCAAACACTGATTCCCTTGCCTACCGGCCACCCGTTCCCTGGAATTCAATTGTAGAAAATTGATAAATTACATCCAACCAAACGACAAACAAGCTATAGTGTGTCGGTATATTTACTCCGTTTTTATTACAACTAAACATTTGTCCATCCTCGATGCACCGACCACACCGACCGACCGTCCAACCGGTCCCACGAGTCCACATACGGAACGACGGATGAACTGACATACCCGGTCAGATAGATAGATGAAGAGAATTGAATCTTTCCGTTCCACTCCAGTCTATCCATTGCACAACGGCCAGCGGCTAGGGTTACCATAGATGGAGGGGGATCCTCTCTGTGAAAGTGATATCCAACGCTAATCCATCGCCTACTACTGTGTGACGGATGACGACGACGTTTACGGATGGAATCAAGTGGAGTCAACAAACATCCAGGCTTCCATCCATCCAAGCAAACTGGCAAGTAACCACCCGAAAGGGCAGTCAGATTCGAAAGTAAATAAACATCTATCTGATGTGCACTCGCTGCCAGTCAGTCAGCATCTATGTTGCCTTTGGGCATTCCCAGCGCAATCCTCCTCGGCAGTGGCCCCAAGAGATGCTGTTTTCCCGTTTGCCGCAAGGGTCTTTCTTCCCTTATCCTCCTCCCTCCGCGCTACAGAGACATCCCGGCATAAGAAGACGTATCAAGTTTCAACGTGGGTAATCGATCCGATGTGTATGTGTTTGTGTGTGCTCAAAGATCGAGGACACAGCAACCAACGTCAGAACCGAAGTTAAGCAGCAAAGAGCGCAATTTCAAACAACCAAGCGATGGCTGTGGATAAACCGCAACCAGAGAATTGCCATTCTGCTTTTCGTAGTTATACGAAAATTGTGACTCGTTTGGGAGATTCAGTCAGCCAGTTTCGCACATGTAGGCCGGGAGACTCCATCAGGCACAGGGTATCGCGTTCGTTCTGTTTATTGCGTATGTTGAGCGCTCATATTATATTAACGGGAGGAGATGAACTTTCGTGTTAATTTTTTGGTTTGCAGCGGAATATAGGGGATAGGGCTACCAGATTTGGTTGATGGAGGAAACACTGATAGTAACTCTTATTTTTCTCTTTATTTCAGGTGAGTGATCAAGATTTGTTGAGAATTGAAAAGGTATGTTTTTAGGTATGATTCAGTGGAAAAAATACTATTTGGCGTCAAATGACAAGCACAGGTGTCTATATAGAAAAGCATATTATAGTTGTTTTTTTTTATTTTCGTTAACTGAAAAGGAGGAGTATATCAAACAGACTTGTTAAAGTTAGAGCAGGTGCTGGTGTAAACTTTCGTAGACTGAGAATACTGTTTGGTTAACTTCTTTCATTCTTTAGCATTTCAAACTTATTGATTTTACAATTCGCTTATTGCTTCCTCTCAACTTAGTTTCTTAAATGCACTTCGACAGTTATTAATTTAGAGCTTTCGTTGCAGGTACCATTTTTGCATTAGTATGTTTGTGTAGAAAGTACAATCATACCCTATGCCCAGGGAATTTCCTTAACGAAAACGCTTGAACAGAACGGAAATCGAATCCACCTCTAAGAGATGTCCGGAAAGTAATGGGAAAAAATTAAAATAATATTATTTATTTTGAAATAATGATAAGAATTCTTATTTATTACTCAGATTCAAGATATATAAGTATACAGAGATGTGAGTATGTTTACTTAGCATTCTACTCCTGATTTGGATATTTTGGTAAGCATAGAGTAACCGTGGTCCATGAAGTGCTGTCCATGAGTTTCTGCTACATCAGCTGCAAGTTTTTTCCAGATCCGCTTGAATCCAGTGAGGTTTTTTGGTGGCATATGTCTCTTAGAATACTCCTGTTTGCAAATTGACCAAAATTCTTCAATTGTGGCAAATTCGGCGGATTTTTGGATTTCGGGATAAATTCAATATATTCTTGCCCAAGGAACTCAACTACTCTTTTTGCGTAGTGTACCGATGCCAGGTCTGGCCAAAATAAAACACTGTTGGTAGAATGATGCTTACGAATGAACGGAATCAAACGCTTCTTCAAACATTCGTTGAGATAAATTTCTGCATTAATTGTTCCGGTTGTAATATATGGCTCAGACACGTTCCCAAATCGATCCATGGCCTGCCACACAAGGTATTTCTTGAAAAATTTAGTTTTTTCTTCGTTTTTCATCGTACGAAACTTCTTTGGGATTAGAACTGTGGTAAAATTTTCGTCCTGGCACTTCTTGTGGGTCAAATGGAACATACGTCTCATCATCAATTATAAGAAGTTTTGACGTGACTTGTCGAGAACAAAACGAGCGCCTGATTTCGCACGAGCAGCTTGGTCCTTAACATACTTTGGCACGATCTTTTGTTCTCGCCTTGATACGTAGTTTGTTAATTTTAATATCACTGAGTGTTGACTTTGAAATATTCATTTTCGATGATAATTGGCGAACTGAAATATCCGGTTGCTTCTTAAATGCCTTTTCTACAGCATTCACGACCTTTCGCGTTGATACGGACGCTGGACGACCTGATAGTCGATGAAAATCAGCTGTACCAGTTTCGGAATACCTTTTTCGAACATTGTAAATAGTGCTGGATGGAACTCCTTCTGCTTTGAAGTGACGATACGTGGTAGTTTTGCACCCATCAGCGATATTTTGAAAAAACTGGACAATGCGTTTCGCACGCGCTTCCTTTTCGCTACGCTTCATTGCTTTGGTACATGACGTTTATGCACACTTAACTAATTATGAGTACTGCAAAGAAAAACCTACTCAACGGTATGTTTCACGCTAAATTTAACCTAAGCATTTGTTACAAAACATAGTGCTCAAATTTTTCCAGTTACTTTCCGGACATGCTTTAGTATGGTTTTGTAGCTGCGCTTTACCGACTGTTCTAAAGGAGGACATCAGTTGGTTGACATAATTTGTCAGATAAAAATATGTCGTTATTTAGCAAAGCTGTTTCTTAGGCAGACCTTAGATGTTTTAGCAGACCTAAATGCAGGGTGGCCACAGACTCGGGAAAATCGGGAAATGCGGGAAAAATGCGGGAATCCAAAATCAGCGGGAAATATGCGGGGAAAAGTCGTGAATTTCAAAAGCGTTCGGGATTTTTCGTCATATGGAAGGAACCATACTTACACTTTTGTAAATGATTTGTGTAGCCTTTTTGTTTGGTGGTAACTGGCATCGAAAGCTCTCAATTATTAACTGTGGAAGTGCATTTAGAACACTAAGTTGTGAGCAAGCAATAAGCTAATTGTGAAAGCAATAAGCTTGAAATGCTAAAGAAGAAGAAGAAGCCTTTTTGTTTACTTGGCCCAACGATCTCATTATCGGAATGAAACAGTGTTTTTCTGCAAATCCAGCATTACTGAAGAAGATAGCTCATTGCTATATGGATGGCCCAGTATGCCGACCTGAGTCCGTTACAAAGGTACACTGCAGCCTAACGGATGATGGCGTATGGTTTCTCAGCTAGTTCTTCTCCAACTTGAGGGTTGGTTAACTTGAGATTTTTTGCAAATCTATCCTGAAGACTTACGGCCCGCAGTATTAGCGTCCCCCAACACCGGAAGAGGTGAAGAAACAGATGAACGAAAACGCTTCCGGAAAAATTCGGAAAAAATCGTATAAATTCAGTGAACTTCCTAGAAACTCAAAACTTATCAGAAGCTCGGTATACTTCTTAGAAATTCAGTAAACCTCCCCGAGGTTTTGCTATTCTCCCTGATGTCAAGGGAACATCCAAAAACATAAGGAAACTTTCCAGAAAATCAGGGAACTTCCTAGAAGTTGAGGGTTCTTTTTAGCAGTTCGGGCAACTTCCCTGAAATTCAGATTGTTTCCTAGAAATTCAAAAATGTTTCTATTAATTCAGGGAGCTTCACATGAGCCCAAGGAACTTCCCAAAAGTAAAAGGTTCTTCACAGAAGTTCAGGAACGTTCCCAGAAGTTCAGGGAGGTTCTCAGAAGTACAGAAAACTTATCAGATTTGTTTGGGTATTTCTCAGAAGTTCATAGAACTACTCAAGATGTTCAGGGAACTTCCCAAAAGTTCAAGGTACTTTTCTGAAAGAGAACTTCCCATAAATTCAGAGAACTGTAGAGAAATTCATGAAGCTTATCAAACGTTCGCGAATCTTCCTGAGGTTCAGAGAACGTCTCAGAATTTCATGAAACTTGCTTAGAAGTATATACACTCAGATTATTTTACAGAAATCTGTAAAGTTTTACCGAATTCTCAACAGCTGAACGTTCGGTAATCCAACCGAAATCCGTAAAATCGGATTACCGAACGTTCAGCTGTTGAGAATTCGGTAAAACTTTATAAATTTCTGTAAAAAAAATCTAAGTGTGTACACATTATCTTAGAAGTTCAGGGAACTTGTAGGAGCTCGAGGAAGCAAGGTGTTAAAAGAGCACTTCCAGTGTTGCTTTATTTGAGAAGATTGGACGCAGTCATGAAGCAGGAAGAAAGAAAGCTTAATAAAAGTCATCCGAATTTCGGTGTTCCGATCAAAAGTGTTTGCTGTTGAGGTTAATGCGGTACACGATGAGATGCTGGGACCAAAGCTGAGTTTTATCTTCACGTCTACAGCAATGGTCGAGTCGTTTCCCATATCGAATCTCCTGTGACTTCGTTTCTTTTTGACGATCAAACTGGATTTGCTAGAGCCGCTATGGAGGAAATTGTTAAGCTCGAACGTCTTGTAATACACAAGAAGGCCGCAACACTTCATAAACTTCAAAAATATCTTTTAATCCAATATATATTATCTCATCTTCCCAGTCGGGAAAATAATGCAAACATAAGGGAAAATTCAGGAAAAATGCGGGAATTTTTAAATTAAGATTGTGTGGCCACCCTGTAAATGTGAAGCACCATACTGCAAACGGTAGGTTAACGTTTACCCCGTCCTTGGAACAGGGTCTTGAGGTACTTAAGCCGTTCCCTACTCTACTTACTGTTGACCGCAGTTGATTTTTTTTTTTTTGAGTGAACAATACGATTGTCTGATATTCGATAACTGCTATTGTAAAGCTGCCCTATGTTCGTTGCCATTGAAAGCGATATGTGTGAAACAAGGTTCAGCTTCAGTATTGTAGGCAAGAAACCCAACGTTGGTGAATTTGTAGTTTTGTAGTGTGTGTTTTTTATTGCTCCGCCCCGCACCCGGAGGAACAGCTATATCAGCTTAGTTTTGATTGTTAGTACTAGTATTGTGCCACCCGATTTTTAAGGAAGGGTGTTTTCTGCTTTGTCGTGATTGAATCGATGATGAGCAGTTTTGAAGTTCAATATAGATTCGCCCTATAGCGAAAATCAGTGCAATGTAGAAAACGGCCATTTTCTGGTCAAAAGCAACGAACGAAGCCAACGCGCATTTCAGATAGACTCACCACGTGGTGGACAGAGTTTTGAAAAGCTGGTTGCATTACTAACGGGCGGTTTTGAAACATGAATGCATGAAATGAATTACGAATCAACGTCGAAATTATTTATTTTTACATATGAACAAGCTAGTGTTATCCTGGAGGCGGTCTTTGGTGAGATCAATCTGATTATAAATATATTTAGAAAAAAAACCTTTTTTTTAAGTAATTCTATATAACTGGTTTTTGTTTCGGTAATGTTTTTATTGGGCGCTAATTGTATATGAAAGTAACCTCAGAATGGGCGTGACTTTCCATATATTCTGAAATAGATTGCCGTAGAGCTATGACTTTCTAGATCTCGTATTAAATCTGCGTTCAATGGACGCTTCAAGGATTGTTGCAAACAGATTTCCTTCATGATAACATTGCCATTGGGTGTTAGATTGAATACACATACACATACGCACACACATTTATACAAATATTCATATTTTTTCATGAAGTTTCTATCTTAACCCAATAACAAACAAGTGTGCACTTTAAAACACTTATAGTATTTGGTTATGATGGGACAAGACTTACTACTTCTTCAAAAAACAATCTGAACATGCAGACGAAATGCCACGACTGATACTGAATTTGATAAATATACGATTAAAAAAAGTGACTTTTAAAAACGTAGTTAATATTAACAGAACCTCTAACAGTCTCGCTGGTCACCCTACCCATCTTCCTGAGTGTAAACATATTGACTCGACTGCGCCAGTCGCCGTTATCACATACTGAACAATTCATAACTACGAACATCTTGCGGCAACAGATAATAAGATGTGGCCACACAAGACGTCGTCTTCGTCGACGAGTACAATTTCATCTTCTTGAACATTCCGTTGCTCAATTTTCCATCGACTCACCGAAAAAGCCAGAGTAAAGTTGAAACGAAGAGACACGGGATATTAATTTTCGCCTCAAGTTTCGAGTCTGTCTTGCACAAACAGTTGCGGTTTAAGGGTGGAGGAAAAGTGGTACTTTTCGAGCTGAAACGTCCTATCTCTGTGCCCGAAGGATCCGAGACTTCACTCACTCAACGAGGAACGATCCGTGTCAGACTTTTGCGGAGTTGTAAAACTTTTATTACTTAATCATTTGTCTTTGGCTCCACTGCGGCAGTTTCGTACTGACAATTTCGCTCGCTCACACACAAAAACATATACTCGCAGTTGGTGGAGACGCCTACTAGATCGCTCACTTTGCGAAAGTTTCCGGCGGCGCAGCCCTCTTGGATCGAATGGAAAAGTCAAGGATAGCTGCGACGACCTCCATGGGGAATGCGTTTGAGTTCGTTTCAATTATCTGGCAGCGCGTAATGGGAAGTCGCCTCCCTTCTCTGTCAGTTCTCATCAGTGTGATTTGAATTAACCTTGATTTTTAACCAGCTGGTAAATCGAACTTGGCTTGGTAGTTACTTGGAAAAGGATGATTTTCCACCGTAAGTGGAAAAACATACACCCAGTCACCCACTGAGATTCGGAGAACGGAGATTTTACGAACCCAACATGAGTTGCTGTTATATGCGCTTTCTCGTTTATACTTTGTATGGTACATGTTTGCCGAATTTGTATAGATACTTTCGGACTCATACTGGAAAAACATAACAGGTCTCGCAACATTTTCCTTGTTATTTAAATTTAAAATGGATGAATGAGCAAATATCGGATATACCTTCGGAAGGCGAGCTTTGCCCGGCGCGGGACGAATCGTCTTTCTTCGCTCGAACATCTCTCTTGGGAGATTAAATAAATTCTGATATAATCATGAATATTTAATGTTCCGTTTTTCACCTCCTGCTGCTGGTCGGTTGTTTTGTGAAATTTAAATTGATGACTGGGGTTGGACGAGGAGGAGCCGGAGATCGAAAGATAAAAGGTTTTTCGGCACTTATTCAACTTGAAGTCCGGAAACTGGATACTCTCATCTGCCAGTATGGGACGGAGGGCGGGGGTGCCTTCTGACAATTAATTACAGCTCAGCAGCTGGCAAATGATGATGGTCGGAGGCGAAAGTCAACTTTGAAAATATTTCTATTGTTTCTTTGGGGCAAATTGAGACCTTCGAGCAATCTTTCGAAGTCTAAATTCGAGTGCCCTGATTGTAGCCATCGTAGTCATCCGGTTCAAGTGGGTGTGTTTGTCAGAAGGATTTCCGCATGGTCTGCTTGATGTATTTATCGTGCTGAGAAACAGCCGTCTTTGTTTACCCCTCAAGACGAGCTGTCAGATCAGGCGGACGGACGGAACGAGCAGCCGACGGTTTGGGTGTGACGAAATTGGCAAACACACACGCAACCATCCTAATCCCCAATTTTCGCCTTTCTCTTTCCTCGAAAAACTTTGCCCTTCAACACCGCGCCACGTTTTCACTGAACTGGTGGTGAAAGAAGGAAAGAATTATTAGCCTAATGCTCTAACGGAAGCTACGTGAGGGGCGTACAAATATGCTTGTTTTCGACGATCGAGGCCAAACTGCTTCCGCCACGTGGGTACGGTTTGTTGATGGAATGTTGAAGGGTAGCTTGTGTACCAAGGCGCAAATGGCAAAACAACTTGCCCGTACTCCTCCACCACGAAAGTCAGGCGTTGGCTGTTGGTTGGTTGGTTGAAAGAAAGACGCTGCTTGCTCTGTTGACAGACTGTCAGCAAGGTGACTATAGGTAGCCAACAGGAGACAAAAAACGACTTGACTCGGTGATTGCTATTCGAGGAAAAATCTGCCAAACGTGACTTGCTACCAAGCATCCTGCCTTGACCCTGACTGCTGCTGGCAAACTTAGCGAGCTGGGAAGTTCGTCCCGAAAGTCATTCAAAAGGTCTCCCGTCGTCCAGATGAAGGAAGGTCATACCAGCTTTGGACGCCGGGCGGCAATACGTGATAATATTCCGGAATCCTTTCGCCTCTACTGTGGTTTCGCTCACTTCCGCCAGTCATGCCAAATTTATTCTTATGCAATTTCAGATGGTCTTAGACGCGATATCCGACACAAGATTAACTCGCCATTTCAGCTCACAAGCTGCCACCCTCGATCGGAGTATGTTGACTCCCGATGACGCCACCATCTCATGAATATCTAATAAGCGTGTGACGCATTTCCCATTGATGGACTGAATTCGATTTTCTCTTCAACGGTAAAAGCTACCCGGTACCATATCAAAATAGAGTAAAAAAAAAACTGAAACGTATTTCAAACGATGACGACGCCCCATGCAACTCAATTTGTCTGTGACCCTTCCTTCCATTTAACCTGCTCTAAATGACTCTAAATCCAGCTTGGGTAATTTACTGCCAGTCGTCAGCACTTATGTATGAGTCATTAAACTTTCCCCTCCATCCAAGGAGTCGGCTTTGGTAGCCGTTGTTTGTGTCATTCAATAGCAGCAGTAGTTGGCCATGCAGCACGCAAAGGCGGGTACGCATAATATAGGCAAGACGAAAATGGAAGTTATCATGGCCAATGAAATCTGATACTTTCAACATTGGAGTTCTTGGAGAGGTTTTGTAGAATTTTGGTTCTAGTGGTGGCTTTATATCAAGAATGACGACTGACGAGATCAGACAAAGCAAGCAGAGAAAAGATGAGACTGATGAGATTGTCTCATGTTTTTATGATGACGTGAAGGAACTCGCTCTGCTCAATCTTCAGTGGCATTTGCAGAGGGACACTGAAGAAAATGTTCTCGATAAGTTCCAGATAGTGGATAATTCCGCGCAACTAAGAGGAAGCTAAACACGAATTCTGTGCAGACATTTTGTAATTGCAGACAGATGGCAATCTTATAAAATCATAAAATTCAAGTAAATCAGCGCCATATTTCCAACAATTGTATTGAAAAAATGTTAGGCGGGCAGAAAATCCCACACCCGTAAAAATTCCGGGCAACGGTGAGGAACTTTCAGTGCAGTTTTAATCTTTGGCGATTGCGAACTAAAATTGCAGGTGATATTAGAAATTACATATTAGAAACGAAATAAATTTGATAAATTGTGATAACGAAGAAATGTTGTCAAAAAGCTTTCTGACTTGTGATGAGCATTTTTGAAGGTTTTGTTTAACAGTAATTCAAAAGAAACGGCCCAAAATCATCGTCGCAAAATGGATGGAAATCCCGGAGCGGCCACATAATTTGATCGCAAAGGAATTAAATATGCCGAAAAATACCGTCGACGACGGCGTTTTAGACCAGCATTGTGAACGCTTGTCAACGACAAGTAATGACCGAATGTTTGTTCCTCTAAGACTTCGGGTTCCTAGTTTGGACAAATTTCTACCAGAATTCTCCAAAATCGACAATTTTCAGCGAAAGATGGTGCAAAGAGCGGAACCAATTAAGGGGGGATATACAGTTACAACGAGAGAAAAAAACACATATTTGAAAACAAAATTTCAAGGAGAAAATTTAACTCAAACCATTCGAATTTTGTTTACAATTATAAGTGCATCCATTTAGTAAGCAAAAAGATTTTTTTCATTTTTTTTCAACAAAATGGCGGCCGTTAGAGTGTGTTGAAAAAGTCGATGTATTTTGCTTGTGCCGGCTCTCCTGGTCGCAGTTTTGATCTGAAACCTGCTAACCCAAAAAAAATACATTAGTTACATTGACATTTAGTTGATGAAATAAAAATAAAAAAAAATTGCACTTTTGGCGTAACTTTTTGAAAAAAAAAAAACAATTTTTTTCCGCCATTTTGTCACATTTTTCCATATTTAATAATAAAATATTACAATAATTTTTAATTTATCTAGAAGGTAATTCTATAATAAAGAAATCCTATAAGTTTCATCTTAATCGAATAATTAGTTTTCGAGTTATCACCGGCATAAACTCCGAAAATTCTGTTTTGAGAAAAACGCGTTGAAAGTTTTAATTATCGGTCTGTGCGCGAAGAAGACGTCTTCGAAAAACGATGAAACGAAACACTTTTTCCGGGGAGTTCGAGTTTCGAAAAAAGGATTTCAGGAGCGTATTCTACGGGAAATTTACTAACTTTTTATACAATAAAAAAAAAGATTTTTTCGGTCATTCTAACTGTATATCCCCCCTAAAGCAATGGTTCAAAGAGTCAAGAAACGAAGTAGAATGAAAACGCACATATAGCAGAAGCAAGCAAAAACATCAGAAAAGCAGAGTGACGCGGTCGAAAGCTCAAGATTTTCTCGGAAAAAGCGACTTTCATCTAATTCTTGACGATGAGACATACGTTAAAGCGGATTTTGCAACACTTCCTGAACCGCAATACTACACAAAACTAGAAGGAGAAACTCTTCCAAAATCAAAGACTACATTCTTCGTCTTTAAGCATTTCAAGTGTATTGCTTTCACAATTCGCTTATTACTTGCTCTCAACTTAGTGTCCTAAATGCACTTCAACAGTTATTAATTGAGAGCTTTCGATGCCAGGTACCATTTTTACATTAGTATGATTGTGTGGCAATTACAATCATACCCTATGCTCAGGGAGTCGAGAAATTTTCCTTAACAATTTTTTGTCTTAGCCCAGGCCGGGAATCGAACGCAGTCACCTCCAGCATGGTATTGCTTTATAGCTGTGCCTTTACCGACTGAGCTAAAGGAGGACCCGACTAAGATTGGCCTTGAAAACTATGGACGAAAGGATCTAGTTTTGCAGACTATCTGTCAATGCGGAAGTCGCCGTTCTTCTTTCGTAGTGGGCAGATATGTAGATCAATGCTTGAAAAAACGTTTACCATTGTTCATTCGATGGTACGCACATTATTTTGGCCACAGTTTGGTCTGGCCTTTATAAACAGTGATATTCAATTTGTGCCCAAGTATACGAATCCATCTAACGTTCCACAGAGTCGTCCCCTCGAGAGATACTGGGCAATTATTAAGCCGAATCCTCGGAAAACTGTTCAAAGAACATCAGTGACTTCCACCAAAAAAAATTAATTAAGCCAGTAAGATGATCTTGGTTAGTACTGTCGTGAATCTTTTGGCAGGGGTTGACCAAAACACAGTTCCTTCTATCATGGCGGAAAAATTGATGACATTTTGAAGGAATCACAATCATCGTTTTCTCAACATAATGAGATTATCAGTTATTTTTCAGTAAACATCGTATGAGATTTTTCATGTAAAATCACATTTGCCAGCCCGGATGGAGAGAAAGCTGAGGTTTTAAGCGAAAAATGAGAAATGATCATGTTTTTCGATCTAAATTAACATTGTACCAACGGTTTTGCTCCGTTCCGTGTAAAAAATAAAAGTAGAATGTTTTTCGGTTCGTCGCGAGCGAATTGATGCCGTTCAATTTGAAACATTACAAACACAGTTTTAAAGTTTTATTAAGAGTCGCCCTCTAATGAGGAATATTCATTTTTGACAAAATGTGGAGTATAAAAACATTATATAATTAATAGTAGATCAATGCAATGCAGAAAACAGTCATTTGCTTGTCAGAAGCAACGAACGAAGCCAACACACGCATACACGAACGCAAGGCTTGCATTTAATTTCAGGTGCACACTCACCTCACGGTGAGCTCGATTTTCATTATGCTGATTACTTATAAAAAGGCGGCTTGGCAACGTTAGGTATAAATTACATTGGTTTCGTTGTAAGTGCATGAACTTAATTACGAATCGACAACGAAATTTTTATTATACAACTAAACAAGCTAGTGTTCTAGTGGCGGCCTCTGGTGAGATCCATCTGATAGTAATATATTATGAAACCCTTCTCTTTTTTCTTCAAATTAATATAATATCCAAATACATTACTAATCATGTTTTTTTTTTGTTGCATCTAGCAGGTGATCAATTATAATTTTTAAAATTGGAAATATCCTTCTTATCCACATGCAACCCTAGGAGTGGACAGTAATTTCTGCTAGAACCAGACATGCGAAGAGAAAGTATTGATAGGTTCGATAGCATTCGGCAGGCTGTGAAATTAAATAGAAGTAGTTCGAAATTGAGCGTAGGGCCTTTAGTTAGGCACTATTTCGAAGCAGTAATATAACATATCAAATATAATATAATATAATATAATATAATATATATAGTAATCAAATCATTATTTTCATATTCATCATAATCATAATCATAGTAATACTTCAAAGTGCAGATTCGACGTCATTTATTTCAATGTTACATTGAACTTTCAATTTCTAAATCGGGTTGCTGGATCTGCAGTAGAGCTATCGGACTAAAGCTGCTTTCAATGGTTACTTTAAGAATTGTTTCAAACTGATAGGTGTTAGACTGAATACACAAACGTTTACAGGGTGAATGGCAATTTCTTTTAGTGAATGATGTGGTCATAAACATAAGAAGGTTGCATAAATTTCAATTTTCAATGTATTTCCTGTTTGGTATATCTTTAACATTTGTCTAAAACAATTAGTTCGGTTCAACTCTTTCTCCCTTTGACTTAATTGCCAGCAGCATGTATTGTTGGGAAGCGTCACAGCTGGTAAGCATGATATTTTGAGGCATGTCATTCCATATTTTCATCAACCACGTTTCTTATACGTTTCCACGGTTAGTCCTCTAGTATTCCCCTGTTTTCCCAGCGTGTAACCCCAATGCATAGAAATCGAGAAGGCTCAAATGAGGTGAAGAGGCAGGCCATTCTTATGATGAAATAATCCCCGGAAAAATGTCCTCACTCCAAGCCTGTGTAGGTTTCTTGTGGTCTTGTGGGAAGCAGTATGGTGCATTCCCGCAGTGTTTCCTGTCGAAAGGAAGTGTAATATTAACTGTTGATTTTAATAGCAGGTTCAATGAACCCTCCTGAAGAACATAGTTGTAATTTTGTCATAGGTGAGACGGCTTATCTCATGCAAAAGGCCGTCATGGGAGACCAAGTGCATGATCAGCAGTGATAGTATCACACTCTGCTTTCTTTAAATTGCCACGTCGTAGTACGTTTATCTGAATGCACTGAAAGATGTGATACTGGCGGGTTTAGCCGCAACCTAAGAATACCTGATATCAAATAATTTGGGGTAACGACAAAAAGTGCACTTTTCATTTGCTTGACAATTATTTTATTTTTGTTTATTCTCTAACTATCGTTAACATCAACATACCTATACAGTTGGTCGTATTTTTGAAAATTATTCGAGTATGATAAAATAAAATCGCAAATATCTCGAACACAAATCCTCTTACGAAGGTCATCATTAGGAGTTGATTTTTTTTTCAAATACTTCAAGAATCAGATCAAATCTCGCAAATACTAAAATTTGAGAAATGCACCGAAAGTTGATGTTCTAGAAACTTGTCCCTGGAGTCTTCGATCAAATTTGTGTATAACTTCAAGTTTTTACAGTCAAAAAATAAAAAAAAAAAAAACAAAAAAAACGGTTTTTGAGATATTTAAATTTTTATGTTACTTGTCGATTTTTTTCCAATTTTTGTTTCTCAGTGTATATTTTTTTCACAACCTTTGCACATAGAGTCACACCTTGTTCTTCGATAGTTTTTTTTTTGTACAACCAAAGGTTTTCGAGCTACAGGTTATTATTTAAGTGCTATACGCTTACGCCCTTTTTAAAACTGACTCTTGAGTCACAAAAATCTATGTTAGCGCGGAAAATGCTCAGTCTCCTAACCCAAACACGTATGCAAAGTTTCATTCAAACAAAAAAAATATTGAAAATATTTTTCCACATTTCCAGGTCTTTTCGCCTCATAACGCTCATAACGTACGTGGGGTTGTCCGGCGTTTTGTTTTTAATGCTTAATGACTATAAAGTTATAACTCTCGGCAGCGTTTTAATTTATATTTTGGGATGAATAAATTATTCCCGCCCATCCCAGCAGTAAAACCAACATGCATGAGTACGATAATAGAGACGCTGCGATTGGCTGGTCTTCATAAAATCCGTTCAATGAATTATACAAAAAGATGTAATGATAGCATTTCACCAGACTAAAAGCAGTATGAATGTTTCATACAATATACGAGACATTTATTTTATGAACAAAATCCATACTTACGAAACGAATGAAAGCTTATTTACGAAAATAAATTTTCAGTGTTAGAAAAAAAAATTCAAAACCGTGCGTATTTTCCAATCGAATATAACGCCAGAAAAGCTGCTTTTGAAATATCTGAAAACGCATCAGAGTGAATTTCATTTTAACAAAGGAAAGTAAATAGACTGCCAACTCATTACAGCTTCACACATCCACCCACGAAACGCACATTTTCCCAAGTAACCGATAATCATCAATTCCCCGTTCCCGTATTAAGCATCCGAGCCCTTTCGTGCCCAGCATTATCCATTCTGTCACCACCTAGCCCACCATTCCCACTTACCTCCAACCGGGCCGAGAAAATCGCTATTTTACGAGTTCACTCCACTGACCCGCTCTCCCTGCTTCAAAACCACCAGCAAGCTCAAATCTAAATCCCACCACTTGTATGACCATTTAATCTTCCCACTGATGCTCATTAATGTCACTTCTAATCCCAATCCCGTGATGCGATTCATTCGTAAAGGTATACCGGTGGACGCGAGACGAGAAAGGCGGAAAACTCATTCGCTCTCATTCCAACAAGTGCGAGCATAAATTAAAGCTCCTATAATGATTTCACGCGTGGGAGCTTTTAATGATTCTCACCTTTTACCCTTTCGGGCCTCTGTTGGGTAGGTTCGGGTTTGGAATCGTAACTCTTGCTATCACTCTCGACCTGCCTCCATTATTTCCGGACTTGGGTGGAGAAGGGATCGGGATATTTGCGCTGTCAGGCACGTTATAATTGCTAACGAGTTTGAACAGAGCGGAAAAAGCGAGTGACTCTTGAATGTCAGTTTTATTGCGGGTCGACGCCATCATCGCTGCCGCGGTATCTCCTCATCCTGTGCGAAGAGTTTAGCCCGAAATGGGGTACTCATATATGCGGGAAGTAGTAAAAGATAGCGAAAAATAAAACGTAAACAGTCTTTAAAAGTTTGAATGTCACCTTGGCATGCTCGTTAAATTCAAGTCACTCCTGCCCCTGCAATGAATGTTACGAGCCACGTGAAACCATCTGCTAAAAATATCTCAAATATGATTTACTCACTCAAATCGTGAATTATCGCCAGTCAGTAATAATTCCTCAACCCTTCTGCGGAAACCCTAGCACAGGATAATAATTCACGAATAAAACGAAAAACAGCTCCTGAACACGAACAGGTGTCATAAACGGGGAAAAGTTATGATAATTCCCGGAGTTAATGACGAAGCGCTTTTCCTCGGCGGCCTTCCCGAAAACACAAGACTATGGAGTGAAGTGTTTTCTCAAGTTGATTCGTGACTTGCTCATCGTGAGGAAATAGCTAGCTGGTTCTGGAAGGATAATAACGGCGAGAAAAGCTTTGTCAGGCTCGAGAGGGTAAGGAAGGTGTGTCTGTCTTTTAAAGCTCATAAATTATACACTCACAAGGTGTTATGTTTTATGTTCATACACATACGCACATAAAGGGTGATACGGTCAAAATTTGGTCAAGGTAAAACGCGTGTAAATCGGTGAAATCGTTTATTTAAAAAATCAAATTAAATTTCTTTTTCAAGTTCAATTAGTATAAAATTCAGGAAAAATATTCAGTTAGGCTTCCGCTTTTCCAAATCCGAATTGCCGGGCCTTACGTTTGACCCCTGCCATCAGATTTTGTACAGCCACCTTGTCCACCTTCTTCGCCGCAGAAATCCAGTTTGCCTTGAACTGCTGCTCGTCCTTAGCAGTTTTTTTGGTCTTCTTTAGGTTCCGCTTGACAATAGCCCAGTATTTCTCAATTGGGCGGAGCTCTGGCGTGTTGGGAGGTTCTTGTCCTTGGGAACCACCTGCACGTTGTTGGCGGCGTACCACTCCATGGCCTTTTTACCGTAATGGCAAGATGCCAAATCCGGCCAAAACAGTACGGAACAACCGTGTTTCTTCAGGAAAGGCAGCAGACGTTTATTCAAACACTCTTTCACGTAAATTTCTTGGTTGACAGTCCCGGAAGCTATGAAAATGCTGCTTTTCAAGCCACAGGTACAGATGGCTTGCCAAACCAGATATTTCTTTGCGAACTTTGACAGTTTCGTGTGCTTGAAAATATCTGCTACCTTTCCCCTTCCTTTTGCCGTATAAAACTCCTGTCCCGGAAGCTGCTTGTAGTCGGCTTTGACGTAGGTTTCGTCGTCCATTACCACGCAGTCAAACTTCGTCAGCATCGTCGTGTACAGCCTCCGGGATCGCGCTTTGGCCGTCGTATTTTGTTTATCATCGCGATTTGGAGTCACTACCTTCTTGTAAGTCGATAGTCCAGCTCGTTTTTTGGCTCGATGCACGGTTGTAGACGATACACCCAGCTTATTTGCGGCATCTCGGAGAGATAGGTTAGGGTTTCGCTTGAAACTACCCGCAACTCTCTTTGTCGTCTCAGCGGCTTCCGGTTTTCGATTTTCCCCCGATCCAGACTTCCTGGCTGTCGACAAACGTTCCCCAAACACTTTAATTACATTTGTAACGGTTGATTTGGCAACTTTTAGCGATTTTGCCAACTTTGCGTGGGAGTAGCTCGGATTTTCGCGATGCGCGAGCAAAATTTTGATACGCTGCTCTTCTTGCTTGGACGGCATTTTGACAACTGAAGAGTGAATTCCAAAATCAAAATAGGAGCAACATTCTACACACACACACCTTCAAAATGAGGGGTGTTCAGGTTTTTTAAATGCAAAATTGAAAGAAATACGTCAAGTTGATATTGACCAAATTTTGACCGTATCGCCCTTTACTCGTTCAAACGTAGAATACACATAGCGCAAGGCAAGGAGTATGTTTTTTTTTCTTCTGGGATGTGGTAGTAGGCGTTGACTGAATTCAATTCTCTGGTGATGCTGAGGAGAATACCTGTCAACAGTTTGTCGGCATTTGCAGGTCTTCGTTCAACAACACTATTATGATTCATAACGAAGTAGAAAATAGCTCTTGAAAGGCGAGAAAAGGAATTATTGATTTCCTGCAAACTTGACTATTATCTGGGCAGGTTTTTGTCTTTCACAGCTTCCACAATCAGCTTATAGCTTACTATCAACTTTGTGTTCTAATAGCACTTCCACATTTATTAATTGAAGGCTTTCGATGAAACCACCAATACTTGAAATAGTATATTTTGCCACACAATAATATTCTATGTCCAGAGTTGTCTGTTTGAGGATTCATTAATGATTTTCATGCTTTTCTACCCTCGTATATGTGATCTGGTCGCGAAGGGTGAACCTACATACGTTATCGGCACTGAGATGGCAACCAAAGCCGTATCATGTCGTGATGGCTATCACATGTTGAATATTTTTATTTAATGTCGCGTCACATATCTGGCATTGATGCACTGATTTCACAGATGTGATCCAACGAACGTTCTGGTCCATCTTGAATGCTAGTGCAGTCTTGTGGGGCTCTTTCCTCAATGATAATGATGTGGGATTTTTTCTTGGCTGCAACACCTTTCATATGCATTTCAAAAGAGAATGAGCCGTAGCCTCGCTTATATCGAAATCTAGCTAGACTGGTATATATGCACTGATAGACAATGGGTTCAAGATTATTGACATTTGTAGGTAATTAACTGTTGGATTCACTGAATCGACCAAAGTCTACGCTCCATACAAAATTTCCAAATAATGTATGAAGATGAGTCTGCGAGGGGTGAAGGAGGGAGGGGGAGAAATTGCGAATTTTAAAACGTAAAACGTAAAATGTGATTTTACGCGAATGTAAAATGTGATTCGAATTAGGTCAATAAGTTGTTCCGTTCTTGAGTTATCGCGTAAAAAAACCATGCAAAAAACCTGTTTATCGGTGAAACCACTCGTATTGCGGTGGATAAATCCCTGCAAAGGCCTTTGCAGTAGTTGTGCTAATATTCTCATTGAATCGGAGTTTCGTATCTACAGTAACCGAAGGGTCACGAATTGCTTGAACACGCCCTCAGGCTTCTGTACTGATGGAGTAATCCAACTCTGTTCGGGATTGCCGGCGGTCAAACGAAATAACTTTGCACTTTTTAATGTTCAGTTCCATTCTATTCTCAGAGCACCATAATAGAAGCTCGTCGATGTCAGGCTTAAGAGCGCAACCATCGAGATGCGATGATATCACTTTGTAAATTTTTAGGAGTAGTCATTCACGAACAATATAAAAATCAATGGTCCCAGAACGCTTCCTTGCGGTACACTTGACGTGGTGGAGAAGACGCGTGAACGACTACCGTTTACCGACGAATTTGACGAAAGCGCTCCGACCAGCACAGTAAGAGCGCAACCACTCGGTGATCCAATCAGGAAAGTCCAGATACATCAGCTTGTCAATTGCAAGAGCGTGATGTACCTTTTAAAAATCGAAATATATGGCATCCTCTATAATATCGTACAAGATTCCATAAAACATACGCAAAATCGAAATCATCAAGGATGTTCGTGTCACTAGAAGGTTGCATGCAGGAGGCATTCACATCAATGCGAAGAACGAATGGCTTATGACGGGGGTTCGATAAGCTCAACATAAATGCCAAGTCAAGTGTACGATTATCCGAGTTAAGCAGCCTGTTGATCTGATGTAGTCCGGAGGCAATCGTCGAATCAATCAAACCGATTTCCTATTGCAGACGATGCGTTGGACGGCAGTATGCTGTTGATCTCTTCATCGTTGGACCATACCATCTGGAGGCAGAGTTGTAATCTCTCAACAATGCCAATATTATCAGAATCCGAGGCACTTCCACAGATTTGCTGGACTGCTGCAGAATGCGTTCAGTACAATTTCGAAGACGAATTCTGTCCAAGAAAGATCGTCGTATTGTCTAGTTTGATACGCACAGCGATTTGCACTCAACATGCTCTATTGACCTACAATTGCCAAATTTGGTTTTATTTGCTTCATTGAGAGTCCTCCCTTCTAGAGGGCGGCGGGGTCTCAAACCACCATAGAAACATTTCGCTCCTGCAAAATCCCCCATCTGCCAAATTTGGTTCCATTTGCTTGATTAGTTCTCGAGTTATTCAGAAATTTGTGTTTCATTTGTATGGGAGCCCCCCTTTGAGAAAGAGGAGTTTGGATGCACCTTAGAAAAATTTCTTTTCTTCAAAAACCTCCACATGCAAAATTTGGTTCCATTTATTTGATGAGTTCTTGAGTAATGCAGAAATTTATGTTTCATTTGTATAGGAATCTCTCTTTCAGAAGGCGGAGGGGTTTTGAGTCACTTTAGAAACGTATTACCTTTAAAATCCTCTACATGCCAAATTTTGTTCCATTTATTTGATTAGTTCTCGAGTTATGCATAAATGTGTGTTGAATTTGTATGGGAGCATCTTGGGAGTTATTGGGGCATCTTCAGCGGTGGTCTATTTGAAACAACTTTATACTTGATATGCATCAGCAAAACTTGAATAGAACCGGTAAAAGGCCAACTTTGCGTTCCCCGCACCGGTGTTGTATGTCTTGTTTTTTAACCCGCCAACACCTGTCATCCCGTCAATCATACAACGTCAGAGAATAGAAGTTTTTTCCGAGATCGCAGATTTTTCACAAACTTCTTGCCATGGATTGGTTTGACCAAATAATGTTTACTGCCGAGAAATACTTGCTCTTTCGTTTGGCTCAAGGTGAGTGTGTGAATGCGTGCATTTTAGTTGGTCTATTCACCATTTTAGTCATCTGTTGAATATTTCCAGCTAAATTGTGATGCAGCTGGAAAAGTCGGCCTGAGCCCGTTACGTCAAGTGCACTGCAGCCTTACTGAAGTTGGCGTACGGCTCCTTAGCTAGTTCTAGCTAGACGAAAATGTGAGGAATGGGGAGTCAACCAGCCCTGCTGATCCTGAGAAATTCTGGCAAAGCTATCCTGAAGACTTACGCTATCCTGAAGACGCAAATACTGCGGGCCATTTGCGTCCCTAAACACTGGAAAAGGTGAAGATGCTGATGAACGAAAATGCTTCTGATAATTTAGTAAAAAAACCGCATAAATTCAATGAACTTTCCAGAAACTCAGGTAACTTATCAGAAATTCAGGATACTTCTTAGAAATGCATACTAAAAAAATTTTTACAATTCTCTCTGGTGTTAAGGGATCCTCTCAGAAGTTAAGGGATCTTCTCAGAAGCTTCGTAACTTCTCTGAAACTCAGGCTATTTCCCAGAAATTCAGGGATTTTTCCATAAATTCTGGGAGCTTCACATTAGTTCTGAGCAGTGCCTTGAATTTTCATAAAATATTCATGAGAAGTGAAAATGATTTATCCCAGTGTAATGATGATTTTTTACTTTCCCGGTTTTCATGGTTACCGCTGTCACTTCTATGCCAACTGAATTTTGTTTGCTGCAATGAATGAAGTCGGCTCTATGTGCGGGTTAAAAATCTGCTGTCACTGTTGTTTTGATTATCAATCGGTAAGCATGAATTTCATTTGATGAAATCTGAATATCATCTCTTGTGATGATTTTTCATTATTAAGTGATTTTGAATCCTAATCCAAACATGGAACAACCAGGGCCGTCATCATCGTCCCAGAGGAATAGATGCTAGCAATGTTGTGCAAGAATTCTCTGGACTGGGCTGCCCTTGCATTTTTCCGATCCCGACGGGTAATTGATATTCATTTTGGCTGATTGAACTTCATTTCTGACATTTCGAAATTCGTTTTTAAAATGAAATTGTTTACATAAAGGAATATCAAAGCATTTTGAAAATTGAACGCTCGTTCTTCTGGTTACGTTTGTTGTCATGAGTTATCATTTGATTTTCGCATGGAACCTGTAGGTAGTCAATGTTATGTTGCCTGAAAATCCACGCTTTTGAATCTAATGAGCATGACTTTTAACAAGACTGGTTCTGAGAACTTCTCAAAAGGTAAGGGTTTTTCCCAGAGATTCATGCATCTCTCCAAATATTCAGAAAGCTTCCCAGAAGTTCCGAAAATGTATCATAATGTTTTGAATATTTCTCAGAAGTGCATGGAATTTCTCAAAACTCATGGAACTTTTCAGAAGTTTATCAAACATCCCAGAAGTATAGTGAAATTTTCAGAAATTTAGGGAACTTGTAGGAGTTCAAGGAATTTCTCTGAAGTTCATTGTACTTCCCAGAAATTCAGTAAACTTCAGAGAATTTCAGAAAGCGTCCACAAAGATCAATGAACTTCACTAAAGATCAGGAAATTTATCAGAATTTCAGCGAACATCTCAGACGTTCAGAGATCGTTCCAGAAATACAGCGAATTTCCCAAAAGTTCAAAGAATTTCCCAGTTGCTCAGGGTACTTCAAAAAAAAAAAATCAGAAGTCCTGGAATCTTCCAAGAATATCAGAGAACGTCTCCAAAGATCGAGGAACTTCAGAACCATCTGTGATCGAGGAACTTCAGAATTTCAGAAAACGTCCCAAAAATTTTGGAAACTTCAAAAGATTTTTTGAGGTTTCTAAAAAGTTTGGGAAACATTCTAAGACTTTTTTCCATGCGTTCACGGATTTTCCTAGAAGTTCAAGGATCTTCCCAGAAGCTCAAGAAACTTTCCAATAGTTCAAGAAACATCTCAAATGCTCAGGGAACATACGTTTTAAGAAGAACTTAAAGTTCTTACTACTCGATAATAATTCGGACCGAATCAAAACGAGAATAAAAAATATCAACTGTTGTTTTAATGTTAAGTAAATCCTTGGAATTTTCACCATATCACAATCTTAGAGATTCTAAATACCTCAGAAAATACTCATAAATATTCCTCAGAATATACTCAACAAAGTTGAGTTTTTGTTTAGTAAAAGTGCTTTGGAACAGTATTTTTTGTGTTTCAAATTGATGCCAGAATAGATCAGAACATATACCAGATTTAAAATGATGCAAAATAGATCCGGTAAAAAAAAAAATTTACAACACGGGTGCAACGATTTTTTTACGTTTGGTCTAAAAATATAAATCCAAACCACGATTTGGACCACCGTTGAAAATGTCCTTAGAATTCCCAGTTAAAAGCGATAAGAGAACCTCACTGAAAATCATTTTTCATAGCATTTAAACGAATGGTGTTTGACAGTTCTTAATACTTGTAATAGATTGATTGTTTATAGCGCCGACCTATAATTCAACTTTTTCATTTTCTTGTATGAAATGTAGCCTTCAAGATGAGCAAGTTGATCTTGATTGCAGATACTGATAATGGACCCTGAATTCAGTGTTTTTTTTTTATTTTGTTCTTCTGCTTCGGATAATAAACTCTATGATGGTAAAACCAAAAACTGGAAGGTCCGTGCAAAATGCACCGCTTGCTGAGCGGTAAAAAGTTTCCTCTGACTCATCGTGTTTTGTTTTTCCGTACATTCACTTCTGTGCTGAACCCCTTGAGTGAAACCTTGCCCAAGTGTGCTAAATTACAAAGATTTTGTTTCACCTCTCAGCAGATCATAAACCACTTATTTTCCATACATTTCAAAGTTCATAATTCCTCGAACCACTGTGAAAATTCAACATACTTTTCGCGCTAACACGTGCACAAAGACCCATTTTCAAACGTTGTTCCCCTGAAAATGTTCCTAAGTGGTATCCCGAACTGTTCACCGCTTTTACCTGTCGTCGTCGTCGTCAATGTGTTGAACTGTTAGTTATTTTGCTTTTCCACGAAAACAGCTCCTCCCCTGTTCTCTGCCTCCATTTCCGCTTCTCTGTGTGATGTGTTAATTCAAGAACACCGCACACCGCTGACTCACACGCTCGACTCTGATGGGTGTTCGCTGGGTGATTGTGTCGAACACGGTGCTGTTTGCTTTTGACAAATGGCTCTGCTACTGGTCCCTCTTTTCGAGGACCAAAGTTTTCCTCTTTATTTTGTTTGGTCTAGCAGGTAATTCAACTAAACCATCTGTATTATCTTTTGTTTTCGCTTCTCAGAAGGAAACCGTTTAAAATTATCCCTTATTTTCGCCCGAACGGTTCGCAACAGAATAAACATTGTGACTCTTCTCGTCAAAGTAGGCGGTGGGTGAGCACACCGTTTTTACCACCGCCATTATAAAATGATACTCAATCAGTACTTTTTCTACGATTATCGACGTGACTTCCGTGAAAAGGATCTGCCCATCCCCGCCGTGAAGTGCTTACGAAGCCGTTTTGGTAATTTCCTCAAACCCAATTTTGCGTTCCCCGTTGATCAGCGTGGGTTGATTGAGGGGAAGCAGGTTGGAATCCCACGCGCGTCGGTTTTATTTGCTCCAAAATGATTTCCACCAATTTCGACCGGAGGCTTCCTGCTTTCAGTTTGGCTGTTGCTCTGTTTTGATTCAATTTCTGCTCTGATGAGGATAGAATTACATCCCCTGAAAGAAACTCTTTCAAAGCAGAAAAGTCAATAAATGCAGCACAGTTTGTCATAAATTATCATGAATGATTTCTGCTATTTTTGATGTCACAGCCAGGCTGGTCTCTGAGGCTGGTCTCCAAGCCAATCGCGTGGTTTTCAAGGCAAGAGAGAAAACATCGAATAAGCAATAAAACGGGAGAAACGATCAAGTGGACGGACGAAATGAATTTTAATAAAGAAAATATTAAATACCGAATGAATTGAGACGGCCAGCACGAGACGCAGAAGCAAAAATGAAGATATTAACGTCCCATCACACTGCCCACTCGACGGCCGGTCGTAGTAGACAGCGACGGTCGAACGTCGTTCGTAGTCATCGCAACCGCACCATCGAGAGTCAACGATTTTTACGATCTATCGATTGGCTAATAGTTTTTCGATATCGAATGCACGCACCGTTTTGTAGTTTCTTAGCTTTTAATGGTGACCGACCAATTTGAATGGAAATGGAGGAAATTTTTATCTTGACACTTTGCTAATTAAGCGATTCAGCAGGTTCGATGGAAGGTGACGACGTGCAAGTAGGTGTTCTGTCCTGGCGACCGTGCGATGGTCGTAAAATTATCAATCGACGAGTGTGAGTATGAGAAACGATCGAGGGTAAAAATTATGAAACCGGATTGATTTCTAATTATCATACGGCAGATTTTACGACGCTTGCAAATGGGTGAAACAAGTTGTGAAATTTCTGATTGAGTCATTAGAAATATTAAAGGAATTTAAATTTCCCCAATACAAGTCTTGGAAAAGAATAACTCAACTCAAAACCATCTTTCCCCGAGCCAATTTGTCTGGCTTCAAACCACAATCTACGCACTCCCTTCTCGGAAGAGTAAAACCGCAACTCAACTCGGTAAATGAACAAGTTCCAATTAAACGCGAACAACCCAGCCTCCCGTTCTTCTCCGTCCCGCTTCTGTTCCTACACCAGTACGCTTCTAATTATGTGCGACTATAAAATATTTCTTCATTTGTCTCGGAAAGTTTCCCCTCCATTTAGCAACATATCGCACTACTGCCTTCCAATAACTACACCAGAGAGGGACTTAACTGGCACTACTGCAGCTTCATATTAATAAATTCCATCCTATAAAACCAAGGACGGCATCGTCGACGACAACGACAACGACGACGATGAGACTCCGAGTTTACTCCGCTGCGTAATCTCCCCAAGGATCAATTAACGATTATCAGGACAATTAGATTTACTTCCCCGCAAACCGACTCAACGTATTCAACATGCACACACATATCTCAATAGAGCAAAGGAAACCAAACTTCCGACTCCGGCCCGCATCAGTTCAGAACAAACTCAGCCTCAGCTTTATCGCTCTCTCATCAGCGAAAATATTGTTTGTGTAACTTTTCCTTTCTGCTTTTTCCCACTTATCGCTCTCGGGTGGATTTCCATCGCCGCAACCAAAGACACATGCACGCACACACACGGGCAGTCAAATCAGGAGCATGTTCTTTTTATGGCTCATAGCAGTAGGCCGTGATCGTGAAGCGGAAAGCCCTCCAGGGGCGAGGAAAATTGTCTTGAATTGGTTAATTCACTCCAGTTGGCGATGTTCTGAATCAGCTATAGCGAGTTGAAAGGATAAAGCGTTGCATGAAAAAAGAGAAACAGGATGAGTGAGAATGGGGAAAACGAGCGAAAAAAAAGTTTGCTTTAGAATCATGGTACGAAAGCCAAAGCCTACTGTGAGTGTTCGTAAAAAAGGTGGTGAAACTTGCTGAATGGGAGAATTAGGGCACGAGGTAACTTTTCGCTTTTGAAGTTTAAAATGTGTTTGACGCAAAGAAATGTTTATTTCTTGGGTGATTTAAAGTCCTGCCAAATTGAATGCGAATCGAGGGAAAAACTTTATGCAATTTGTGATTGAATGAAATGGATGGTTTGTGAAATTCGATGTAGGGCGCTAATGAAATTTGTTTAACAATTCTGATGAAAATGGCAGGGAAAGTTTTTCAAATCTTAATTATGTTTGAAAGATTCTTTGGTCATGCTACAGAAGTTTGCAGCTCTTCTCTGCTTCTTTACTTTCCATAGATTGTTGGTCTTGCCTCGAAAGCTATTGTGTCTTTTTGACCGACTTTAAGCATAGCACTTGTCAGGATCTCTTAAAGGTTTAGGCAGAATTTTGCCGGAAGGGCGTCTTTAATGCATGGAAAGTATTCTGAAAGTTTTTTTTTTATTGATTTTTTTCGGAAGTATTTTTTAGCATAGTTGTAGCTGATGTATGAGTAATTGATAAATTCAAAGCTTTTGTCCTTTGCTAGAAGTAGTCTTCATCAGTGCTACAATTATACATTTCGACTTAATGCCATTCGTTTGTCTATTTTTGTTCGTTGCAGAAGCAAATTTCCAAAATATCATGTATGACAATGTATTGCTCTAACTTTAACATCTTAGTTGTGATAATCAAGGGATTACAAAAAGTTACGCTACGTATTCAAGCATATTTAATGAATGTCTTGAAAGACCAACATACATTATGAGATAATCTTGGATTATTCTATGTTATCTAAATTGTCATGGAGCTCAAAACTCAACACCTACTGTTAGAACAGTAGCTTTATCCGCCATACAATGTTACGATATGAATTTAATCATATTCAATGAATGTTCTGGAAGACCAACAGACATTATGAGATTCTCTTGGGCTGGCCCGTAACGCAGGCTGATCACCGTTTCGAGGTGCGTTACGGGGTATCAGATCTACCAGCGAATCCTAGTTTGAATTAGTTCAAACTACGGAACAAATATGCTGTTTGTAGTCAAAGGAACATATATTAGTCCTCATTACATTTTATATCTTGTGAAAAGTGACAATACTCGTTTTGAGTCACCGAAGATGAGGAATAAGAAAAACATGGTGACCCGAGCAGGAACGAATAACTTGATAACAGGCTGTGGTATTTAAGAGCGCTGCATATGAAGGAAAATACCTGAGGACAATACCATAAAATTGTTCCCACAATGTTATGCGAATAGCAAATTGAGGTAAGGCAATACCAAAACAGTACCTCTCAGGTATACCCAGGTATCGGAAATAACAATTTTTGTTATTCGAGAGATGTTTTTTGGCAATTGGCAATTCTTAGGTATATTGCTCAGGTATTTTACCTGTTATGCTGTGCTCTTAAATACCACGAAGCGTTATCAGGATCTAAATTAGGTATTCAAATGTTATTTTCTCCTGCTCGGGAAGTCTTCATTTATATGAATTCTCATTTCCTATTTGATGTTCTATAGTTTGTATTGGTTGGGACTAGGGTTCTGATGCATGATCAGTATCCGAGTAATAATTTGTTTTCATTTCAATAGATATAATCGAGCGTAGAGGGGTGCTAGTCGCCGTGAAGGCCGCGCTAAAGAGACAAATAAAGGCCAGCAAGCGCACCTGCTTTGGGATCTGCGTCAGAAGACCAATACGAATCCGTGGGGTAGCGCCTACCAGGTAGTGATGGCAAAAACCAGAGGGACGGCGCCTCCAATCGAGCAATCACCAGAGTTGCTGCAGGTGATCGTTGGGAGACTCTGTCCGAACCACTACCCGAGTCCCTGACCCCCGTAGATTTGTCCCATGACCAGCGTTCAACTATCCCAGACAATAACGCTGTCATAGCGATGGAGAGATGAGCGGTCCAGCCGAACATCCGTAACCACGTGGTCATTGATAACGGGGGCCGGAGTTGAGGAGACAGTGTCGAATAACGAACTCATTGCGATAGCAAAGTTGCTAAAGGTGAACGAAGAGCCAGGACCGGGTGGTATTCGGAACCAGGCCATCAAGTCGGCTATCTTGCTGGCTCCCGAAATGTGGAATGTGAAATGTGGAAATTCAAACCCTAGTATTGGGAAGCCACCATGGGATCGATCTGCATACAGCCCTATATGTCTGTTGGATACAGCGAGTAAGGTACTCACTCGAGAGGGCACCTCAACAGACTGACAAGATACACGGAGGGTATAGGCGGTCTGTCTAACAACTTGTTTGGCTTCCGTAAAAGAAAGTCGGTGGAACGCCATTCTGTCCGTCACCAAGACGGCCGAAGTGGCAATCCAGCGCAAAAGGCGAGGAGTCCGTTACTGTGCAGTGGTCACCCCTGATGGCAGAAATGCGGTCAATAGCGCCAGTTGGGTGGCTATCGCCGACTATCTCCAACACCGTCAGATTCCTGTGTACCTGTACAAGATTCTGGAAAGTTACTTCCAGAATCGCGTACTGGTGTACAATACAGAGGTAGGCCAGAAACGTATTCAGATCACCGCAAGCGTTCCACAAGGTTCGATCATGGGTCCAGTGCTATCGAACACGATGTACGATGAGGTGCTACGGCTTGAGTTCCCGAATGGGGTGAAGATCGTCGGATTTGCAGACGACTAAAGATATGCGGTGAATCCATTGAAGAGGTGGAGCAAGGGCCTCACACTCCACAGAGATAAATGAGTTCCAGGAAACTGGAGTCAGCCCATCATGACACTCAGGTCACGGTTGTTAACAATCGAAAATCGGAGCAACATGCGACGATTAGTGTAGGTAACTGCACAATTGAATCGAAAAGCTCTTTGAGGTACTTGAGGTCGAGGATAAGCTGTCCTTTATCAAACACGTCGATTACGCCTGCAAGAAAGCCTCTATGGCTATATCGGCATTATCCCGCATTATGTCGATTAGCTCGGCGGGGTAAGAGATTAAGCGTAAACTAAGGTACCGCCTTGAGTACCAAAAGCTACGTTTGTAAGCTAGAGAGTACGCACAGGCTTAGCTTCCACTTAACGCAGATTCTGTCAGACCATGGCTGCTTTAGACAATATCTGCACAAATATGGGCATCCACCGAGTGCACGGAAGTTGAGGAAACCGCGGAACGTGTGTTCTTCCCATGTCTTTGCTTAGACGGCGTGAGATCCGGCATGACAGCCGTAAGCGGTCACGACACGACTCAGGATAACTTGGTCCAGAGGATGTGCCAAGACCGAGATATCTGGGACGCGGTATGCATAGCAGCCTCCCTCGATCTCCAACAAAAATGGCGAAACGACCAAAGGCAGGTCGTAGGGACCAAACTACTAAAGCCCAAAGTAGTTAGACATATTGGGTGCTTAACAAGCACAATAGCCCCCTCCTCAAAGTAATACAAAAGGTGGTTCCGGGGAGGGTCCAAGGCTTCATGCACGGGTGGGTTTTAGTGGGCCGAGAAGTTAACACCCTCATCCCCACACCCTGAGTTCTTCAGGATTCTGGTTGCAGCTATTTTCCTTTTGGGGTCCTATATGACCCCTTAGACTTAAGCGGTTAAAGGAATGACTAACTATTAGAAACGTAATCAAATCAAAGCTATATAATTAAGTTATCATTTGAATAAATTCAGTAAAGTGCTGTTAAGGAAGATTAAATAGAACTAAAGGTTTGAAAATCGGTTGCCGAGAATAGTCAATATCGCCGAAGCAAATATTTCACCTACTAATGCTATAGGTTTCATGGACTTTCTTGGATTCTTTCGAAAACAAAAATCACGTACTGTTCTTGTTCACATTACATTGAATCTCTTGTTCAAATACGCTTAACACTCAATACAAATGAATACAAAAAATATCATTTCATACCGATTTTTGAAAAGTACTCTTATCTCATGGAAGAAAATGTTCAAATTTATACCTGCTTTTTTAGGCTGAATTAATGTTGTTTCTTAATAACAAATAAGTTAACATTTAATCGAAAAATTTTCAACTGAAGGTTTCACCTAAACCTGTGCCAAAAACAACTTTGTTGGCATTTCCGAACATTCGTAAACCATGTGAACTTTATCCGAAGACTCCAAATACAACCGTCTGGTCTCCAAATACAATCAATTCCCATCAACAGTGATATTCATGGATTTTTTTTTCATACAGTAGGCTTGGTCAATATGATTGCCTCCACTCTTGTTACCCAAATGTAAGTCCTCCTATGATCTGACTCCTTTTTTTATTTACCAATACTCAACAGTCACAAGAAAAAAGAATAATTACAATCAAATTCTCACGATTTTCTTCCGTCGCTTCCGGGGCTGATAATTAACTCCGCTAATGACCATCGAAGGATAATGATCTGCCAAATGGAGAAGATAGCTCCAAAAAACAGTAATCAACGGTGGGAGCTGCAGCACTCGAAACTAACCTCTTCTGCTCAAACGACAAACGACCCTCCGCAAGCGATGAAAAACTCCAAATCGTCCATCCCACCGACGACTGACATCCGCAGTAATTTGATATCCTTGATTATCTCTGGTTTGCTTCTACAAATGAGACAATAAACCTGTACTGAATGGAAACGAACGACGGCAAATGTCCTCTTTTAATGTTCGATGCTCAATCCGGAGTTTTTTTTTTCACTTTCTCCAAGCAAGGAATAGTTTTTGGTAAATATTTATCAGACCAACTTAATGCGAGAAGTGTCACCTTCAAAAATTAACAATATGTTTGCGTTGCAATTGTCAAATTCAATTTTCGATTGCTTCCAAGTGACGAGTTTACCAGATGTGAGCAAAGAAGCAAAGGCCTCCTACGATAGTATCCATTTCGTTGCCATAGACGCTAGTATCAACAAAAATTTGGCACCCTCCATGTGTGCACCAATGCCTATTATGATCGCTCGCATCAGCGTGCGCCTGGTTTGATGATCTCACGTTGATTTTACAGCGACGCCAGCGAGGTACGGAATTCGATCCGCTGTGCCGGAGTGCGTGTTTTTTGAATGTTTTCTCATCTGGTCCGCAATGGCAAAACAAACATCCTCTTGGAGTGTTCTGAAAAATTCTGCATTGGCTGGGCAAAACTCGCATCCCGTCACGATTTCTAATCACTCTTCCGGGCTGCGGCTGCTGACGAACAGAACTTCTTGAACAGATCCTATAAATATTAGGATTCGGCTGCACTTGGCGGGGGGTCTGTTGATTGATTTTTTTTGTTTCGTTCAACCTCCAATGTTCCGCAGGCTGCATCTCAAAACTGGTTTTATGGCGTTGGTTGAAGGTATTAAATATTGTTTCCAATTGGCAATAAATAACCGATACCGCTGACCACTATCATGGTTGGAGCATGGCCCCTTCTGAACGCTGCGGCGTCGAACGTTGTTATAATTAAAGAATTGCGATAATTAAATAGACTTATGACCGTGCAGACAACGCAGAGAATGATAAATTTCCTCCCATCCACCAAACTATTGGATTTATGAAATTGTGCTCCCCAACCCCACCAGCTCCATGCAAAGACTTATTGAAATTTTAAACGAACATCGAAACACAGCAACCATCATCATCGTCACTCTGCAGAGCGTCAGTAATCGAAATAAATCCTATCGTAGGAGCCGTGTGAGAGCGCGTTTCTGCGGCAACAGCTGGTGTGGAAGTTGCTTTCACTCTTAATAAACGACGCTTCCTGCGTACTACCATAACCGTGCTCTCTAGCAGCAGCCGTTCAGTTCAGTGTTCTCAATGAGATGTGAACGTGTCACAATTCATCCAACCACCCTCGTTCCAATCCACTACACTTCTAGTATCTGTCAACGACCGATGATGATGATTTAATCAAATTACCACTATACTGTAGTGAATTCTAGACTGACGACGTCGTCATCGGCGTCGCCAGTTGTGTAGTGCGCGCTGTAATAAGTTTAGTCTAGCCGAAAATATGCGTGTGACACAAATTTGACAACTTCGACGAACCAGTGCCAGTGGCAGATGGAAGTGTAAAAAGTGGAAGATCGTTTCTACGTCTCCATCAAAGCAAATGGGAAATGAATGGTTGTGTTTACATTTCGACAGCGAGCGGGGCCGTAAACAACGGTGGGCGTTGAGGGGTTGGGGGCTTCCGTTGTAATTCCATGTAATTTATGAAGAAATATCGGTCGGTTTTAATTAGTGAGGATTAGCTCATTTCGGATTTCGGCTATGTCAGTCTCACATTTCAGAAAAGTGAAGTTCAAGGGAAATCTGATGTGGGAGGCCAGAATCAGCTTAATCCTAGATTATGAATTAAGACAACCGTGGTTTCCGCTTCTAAAAACGGATGATCCTAGTAGGCGGCTGCCTATGCAGCCTTGAGAGCGGAAATATTTAAATTAATTTCGACGATTGAAGATATTTTCTAACTAACATTTTATTATTTTCTTTCATTTTTAGGTCCACCGGGTCCACCAGGTCCTCCTGGAAAGAGAGGGAAGCGTGGAAAGAAGGGCGACTCAGGTGAACCAGGTGTGGAGGTAAGTGTCGTACTCAATTTTTTGTTTTTTACGGAATTAATCAGAAATGTGGAGATCAGAAACGTTTGTCGTACCCTGATGATTTTTACTTTAATAAATTACAAAATGATTAAATGTGCTTTCAGATGTGCTCTCAAATGTTTTCAATGGATCCTTTCCCATAAATTCAGCCACAAATTTTACAAGATTTTGAAGTTTTACGAATTTGAAGGAATGAGATTAAGACGATTTGTGATATTTCCTCCAATCCATTTTTTCTATAATAAGCTGGCTTTCAACGTTAGGCTGGTTCGCCTTCTTCACTGCAATGTCATGATTAGAAGAGTGGTGGTGGAGATGCTCTAATACGGATGCAATGAAATTCAGCAAAGATCAATCCAGAAGTGTGTTTTCAAACCACGTATATAGGATTGTTTGAAAATACGGTTTTTGTAATATATCTATAATCAGGTTGATCTCACCAATAGCCGCCTCCAAATAACACTAGCTTGTTCATTCGTAAAAATGAAACTTTTTGACGTTGGCTATGCGGCGACTCTAAGCGAACTTCTAAACTGCTAGTAAACATCAATTCACATGCGACAAACCAAAAAAAAACAATAACTTAACAACTTATGTCCGGTTGGCACAATACTAGTACTAATAAACACGGGGGTGAAGCACAAGAAAACAACAAACGGGAGAATACTACAGCACGAGGATTTTTAATGATATTATTGCTTGTATAAGTAAATAACGAAATATTGGTTGATTTTTTCATTCGTGAAAACTACGTAGCAAAAACAAAACACGTCAGTTTTAAGGCACGGCTTGCTGCGATTAGGAAAGATGAATCCAAAAGTAGAATTACTTTGCTATTCAAAGCTTTAACTAACTTTTGATCGAACATTCCAAACATTTCAAAATAGAAGCCTTCAGAAGAGCTTGAAAAATGCAAGGTGCTTCACCTAAATATTAAGGTATTTCTGAATATGTCTGAGATAGAGGGATTTGGAAAAGAAGCATTTAAAATTTTCAGTTGGAGAAGGTTCCTGAAATTTAATGTAGCTTTTAGAAAATGTTGAGGGAAATTGATGCGAGTTCTCCGCGACGCACGATTTTGTACGGGATTGCATATGGAACCAACAATTTCGTTCAGAATCTGTATCAAATCCAACTGAGAGCTATTTGGTGGGTAAACGCAAACGATATTTCTTTCGAAATTATAGGCATCTCCTTCATCAGAAGCTTCATAAATTTCCGTTGAGATTATCTGGATTCCATACCTAAATCTCCTCGTACCTTCTTGGTCGTCAGGGAAAACATTAAGTCGTTTGGGGATCCCTCTTCAACCGTCTGTAATAATTGCCTTCATTTCGTCTTTTTTTGTGTGATATGAAGACACATGTAATATGTGTCGAATGATGACTGGATGGATCTTATTCGTTATTCATATATTGTCAACGAAATTCGTCAACAGCATCTGAACTCTTTAAGTCTACTACAATTCGTAATATGGCGCCCAACATAATATTATGCCGTTCGCTCGTGAACTAGCATGACGGTGGAGATGCTCTTATAGGAATAATTCTGACAAAGCTGTATTTTATAATTATAATTTTATAATTATAATTATACATTAATTGTTATGTTATGTATTCTCCATGCGAGGAGTAACGATTATGATGTAGAAGAAGATGTTCGCTCATCACCATGAGGCACCAAGAGTGAACATCAATGTTTTTGGCTAGAATCAAAGATGTGAAGAGAAAGTGTTGAAAGTTCCGTCAGAGTGCGGCTGGTAGGAAAATCTAACAGATGTTTTTTGAAAATTGAGCGAACGGGCATGTATCCAATGGTACTCGAACCATGGACGTCAATCTTTGCCTAACATCCCACTGCGGGGTAGGTTGTAGCAACGGAACAAGTCCGCCACTTCAACAGGCAAAAATTGACGCATGGAAAGCCGCTCATGTACCACTGTGGCTTGTATAGTTTATTCTTAGCGATCTATTGTGTGCACTCTGTTTACTGATGCGCACATGGGAGAGGAACTCTCTCCTTTTTTCTTGTTTCCTCATGGTGATGAGCGAACATCTCCTTCTACATCATAATCGTTACTCATCGCACGGAGAATACATAACATAACAATTAATGTATGTAAACCCATAAATGGTGGTAACCATTAATTATACTGGTGGGGACCAGTATCGCATCGCTTCACGATGTTTCTCTCCGAGGTCTCTACGTTGGAGACGACGAGAAAAACTTTAGTGATCGTCAGTCGTTGTGAATCAAAACAAACCCAAAAACTTCCATTTTTGCCTGTTGAAGTGGCGGACTTGTTCCGTTGCTACAACCTACCCCGCAGTGGGATGTTAGGCAAAGATTGACGTCCATGGTTCGAGTACCATTGGATACATGCCCTTTCGTACAATTTTCAAAAAACATCTGTTAGATTTTCCTACCTGCCGCACTCTGACGGAACTTTCAACACTTTCTCTTCACATCTTTGATTCTAGCCAAAAACATTGATGTTCACTCTTGGTGCCTCATGGTGATGAGCGAACATCTCCTTCTACATAAATTATAATTTTGTCAACCGTCGCAAAACAATGAATTTTATAATTCACTGCTTGTTATTCGTATAAGACTCATATGCTTCTTTACGTTGATCCAACATGAAATGGATCAAAAACTAAAATACATGCTCGTTCTTTACAAGGTCTCAATTTGCGCACATAAAAAAAAAAAGATATCCTTATATATGATATGCACATATACCTTCCATTGTAGCACGGATACTAAGTACGACACGGAAACTAAAACTCTCCTCTCTGTTAGACTTTATCAAGCTTTATGTTAATGTTAATAACCACTGATTATCCAAATCATGCCATGCCATTGTGTGAAGGGCCAAAAAGGGGTTGGGTGAATCGATCCACGTATCCACAGGGATATAAATAATCTCCTTCCAACAACATGATTGAGCAATTGGTCAAAAAAGCAAGCTATCTAACATGGAATGCCCCAATGGGCGGGAAGAAGAACCCGCCCTCTATTCACAAACTGTTAGCAATGGGGAGTTGGCATTCTCACCTTCCCCATCCAGAGTGCTTCAATCGGGTGCCCTGATGGACCCTCCCATTCCCCATATAATTATTTATATAATAGTGTATTTATTTATGTAGATGAAAAGTACTAAAATCATTCGTATCTATTATATATGATCTCCATTCTGTTGATCCTTGAATGCGAGAAAAGAGTTAAAGTGTAGAGTTCTGTTTTTACGCTTGAGCAGGTTTGCGTTCGTTTTCAGCGATAGCAGCATTTAGGCATAGGCAAAAAATTAAGATATCACAATAGACAAAAATACAATTTATACAAATTTTAAACTTGAATGATGTACCTGGAATTTAAATTACTCGACAATCTAAATAGCGGTTACATTAAGTTTATGCGTATGTACACAATATATCTGACATCCATTGGATTGTTACTGAGAATAAAAAATAAGATATTTATCAATATCCTACTAGTCCTGGAAAAGCTGCAAACAGAATTGATCATTCCAAATAGATAGAATTTCAATGAAAGTTATCATTTAATAAGACTTGTTGTTAAAACATATCTTTATACTGTTCTAGTAACATTTCAAAGATAGCAATTGGAGTGATTGAAGAGCCCGGTTTGATGATTTCTGAAATAAACAAACTAAACAAAATATTAAAATCTAATCCTATACTGCTAATAAGCGCATACTAGTCTTTTGTGCTCGTATAAATCGTGGACGCGTGAGGTAGGAACTTGTGAGGACCGGAGGTCGGTCGCACCCTCCTTCGAAGTTGTCAACTCACCATTTGAAGCCCACTTATATGTAGTCGATTCAATTCTAGTTTAACAGATAAGAGATTGAAATATTGTCAACGAAAATCAAGTAGATCGCTGTGAGATTTAAGTTTTTTTTTTTTCATATTTGGAATGAACTCACCAAGTTCTACTTTTCGATTAAAATGTAACTTTACCTCTTTGAAAACCTACAGCCAAAATTGAATACAATCAAAATCTTTTTAGTGATGCGGTCGCATTATTTCTTTGAGTTCTTGGTTAAAATAGTATCTTAACCTTTGGAAGCTATAAAAAAACCTAGAGAACCGTTGTATCGTGTTTTACAACTTTAAGCTAAAAGAATCATAACCTATCAGAAATACATATAACATAAAAATACAATACGTTACTGAATAAACTTGAAGATTAAAAAACCAACGCTTCAGAAAGTACTTGACTAACCTAAAGCAGTTTTCAAGAAGTTTTCAAACTTGTGAACCACAACTTTTAAGAACAATGTTTATGAAGTGTAATCTATTCATATCCCCAGAAGCACTACTCATTTCATTGCCCATATTTACCACCGTTGCTGCAAAATTCCACTACTATTCAAACAAGACTAACTTCCATCTCAGTTTGCCCACATAATTCCCTTTCCCGTGCGCAAACCTTGACCATCATGGCTTGTAGTAGTTCTCCCCTTGGGGGGAAAATCTAACATGTGTGTCACTCCTGCCCTTCCGAACACCCACTCCAGATGGATTTGAGCCAAAAAGCAAACACTCAATTTTCTTGGACAAATGCCAGGCACCAGCAGCACGACCATGCGCCGCCACCCCAACGCCACCTTTGATAAGAAGAGGGATGAGGGATTTAATGAGAATTTATTTGCCCATTCAAACACATTTACCCGCGTGCCGCTGCTCACTCCCTATTCCCCGCCCGAGTGAAAACCCGAAACAAACCCCCTTATCAGAACAAGGATGGAAAATGGTGCCGAGAGACATCATGACGACGCATCGGTTCGTGTGTGTGTCATTTCCTGGGATTAAGAATTATTACGAATAAAAGATGCAGAGATTGCAATTCATTTATTCATACACAGATGAGCGAGGGAGATTCCAGTTCGCTTTTCCGACCACTGAATAGTAGGCCATGGCGTGGTGGGGCCACCGGGTTGGAAAATGTCCACTGCTATAGGCAGGCAGACCGGGGTGAAATTCAATTATTTGTTCCATTACCATTCCACTTATTCGAGTGTCCGCTTTTTGCGATCAGCAAACCGGAGTTTGTTTGTAGCTGCACCAGGAGAGGGTGGTGTGCGTTTGCGAATATTTGTTGCATTATTGTCCACTGATTTGAGTGCATTCGACCGTTGTTGGCTGGTTTTCCACCACCGGAACATGGGGTGAATGTCGTACATTTTCCATTCCCCAGGCTTTCGGTGTTTGGAAATTCAACGCCTACTGCACGAATACGTCATCACAGAGCCTACTGCATAGCGAGGAGGATTCAATGAAATGTAAACGAAAAGTAATTGAGCCGTTTGAAACTGATCCAGGCGGCTGGCTTTTGTTTGCGTATTTGGTCTTTTGGGGGGTTATTCCCACTCGGTCATCTTCCGGAGCGTCGTGTGTCCACCGCAAATGGCTCGGCTTGTATGACAATGATTGAAATGGTCCTCTTCCAGCGACAGCCGGGCACAAAATTGCATTACAATGGATTTATCAGAGCATTACACGGCTGGAGGCACCCCCCGCTCAGCCTCATCCAATGAACGTGGTCCGGTCACTTTGAAAATCCAATGCACGGTTGTCCAACCCTTTTCATCTACCCGACCGACCGGCACTCAAGTGATGACATGAGAAATGAAATATTCGTCCACTGGTGCCTTGGTCGGCGTCGTTTTCATCGCTGGCGATATGCTGGATGCTGTTACAATGGTGCCAAAAAACTACCCTCCGTTCTTTGTCAGATGACTACACTGATGGTGTGGTAAAAGCGGGAAATTCATATTCAAATTCATCTTCTTAGTGCCCCAGTGAAAATAGAAGAGGGCGCCACTCGGCTCGGACATGATGAAAAGTGTCGTTTGCCTCTGAAGTGGATGAGTGTTGTAGTGCTTCGGCAACAAAGAAGGTGCTGCGGAGTTACTTTCCATTTTCGGTAGCCAACCGAGCAGTTCGGAAAGCTGCATGGTGGAAAATATGCAGGAACAGTGAGGCATTGTCCCGAATGGGAGTTGACGTCCGCAGGGTTAACTTGTTGGGGATATTGTCCGTTTGAATATGAATAACGATCCACCGACTGGCTGCCACCCTGGATTCAAGCAACCAATCCCGGCACGTACGAGGAACACTTGCCATCTCATGCTTTCATCGCTGGAATGCACACCGAGGAATCAAAGTGAGCTCTGGGAAATCATCGTCCTTTGCTTACTCAGATGAACACAGCACACACACACTCACAAAAGTACAACCTTGCAGTGGGAAATTTCCGCTTTTAGCCCTTTTCAATCATCCTGTTCATATCAATTTCGGTGAAGGCACAAATCTTCCTCCTCAGAAGAAGCTCGAAATTCTAAATAATGAAAGTTGCATCTTTCGCTTCTTTGGCTGTTTTGAAATGCATCCTATCTCGGTTTTCCTAAAACTAGGCAAAGTACTGGCACTAACAGTCCTGCATGCAGACTTTGATGAGTTTCTTCCTGATCCCATCCGCCGTACAGTTTCGCCTGAGGACGACGAAAGATAAAACATCAAACTTGTTTAGCTGCTGATGAAATTATAAAAGTTTGTTTAGGATTTTCTTCTGTTGATAGCAAAAGCCCCAGTCTCTCCTTTTTCTTTTTGACAAACCCGGCAGGCAACGGCAATGCTTTTTAGATAGTCGAGCGCGCCAATGACGACTATGACGATGATGATAAGTAAAGTTTAGGAGCCTTTCCGCGCTCTTGTCTCTTCGCTCAACTTTGTGGTGTTGATCCGGGCTGCACGACTATTGCGAGGAACTTAACATTGAGTCGAAGTTTACTCATAATTGGAAAAAAATATGAATAAGCTCTGGAAAGTATATACGGCGTAAATTTTGAGTTGATTTCGACTGAGTTTGGAGTGACTAGCAGTGGCCGTGCAACTTGTTGAAATGTCTGTACTCTTCGAAGGAGATAGGTACTTTCGTTCTACTTCCCACTTTGTACGTCGTCGCTCGCAGTCAGAAGACTTAAGATAAATACTTGCTCCGAAAAGTGAGGCAAAGTTGAGTTTGAGCAATGCTATTTAACTTTAAAGTTGGTGCTGATGCTTTTGCCAGTCGGTTTTGCTGCTTTCGGAGAGGAACGGAAGAAAGTGATGATCTCTATTTGATAATGATAAACTTAGAACGATAAGCTTCTAAATTGGGAATGGCCCCGTTGTTTTAGTTTGTTCTGGAGGAGGAACTAGATATACTTTGAACTCTAGTTTGGCAGTAATTGGTGATTGCGTCATTAGAAAGTACGGAGTAATTTTCGGTTGTTTGAAGTGAATATCAGAAGATTGTTAAAAATCGTACAAAATAAAGAGATTCCGATCGGTTATTGCCAGTCTTCAGGATATTCAGGAGCAGTTCTGAAGTACTGAGCTTCAACTACTGAAATGCAGTTTTTGAGTACAGAAATGAATCAAAAGAACTGAAAAAGGTTAATTTTTTTGTATACTCATTCAAGACATTTCAAAGGTCGAGTAAAAAGTAACAATTCTGATTTAATTAGTGGAGGAGTTAAGAAGATCATGATTTGACTTTTAAGAATGCTTCAAAATTTCGATAGAGTTTAGTTTCTTACTCGGAGTTTGACGAGTTAATATGTCCAAAAAAATCAATGATATACTTTGAAAATTACCTCAGCAAGTAAAACGCTAAGCACCAGATTCTTGTTTTGCACAAGGCACAACACACCACGCAGGTGTGTTAAAAAAATCGCTGAAATTCGTGTTATTTCAAGAAGCCTTTGTTTGTGAAAAAAAAGTCGTGTAAAAAATTGAGCCATAGTTGAACTGTTTTATAAAACAAAGTTTTTGCAATATGACCGGCCACAAATCTATTCATAGCGATTCTTTGGGAATTTACCAACTTTTATTTGGTGTTTATTGCATGTAATTCAGACCACTAAGCTGTCGATAAATACGACGTGGCTCTTGAAATCTGTGTTTTTGAGAAATTTTCGGATCGTATCTGTGGAATCAGTTGACTGATTCAAAAGAAATTCATAAGAAATTTATGGGGCTATTATATCTTTCATTTGGTGATTATTTTGCTCAATCTGGTTTTAAACCATTATTTGGAAACACTTAACTTTCACTGGGCATACAAAATATATTATTGTTTAAATGTCCGTTGGGTTTTGGCAATGTTTGCTACATTTAATTTTAGGACCTGTATGTCTCCAACCTGACACCCACCGATCGGAAGTTCAGGGTGGCCACAGAACCGGGAAAACCGGGAAAACCGGGAATTAACCGGGAATTCTAAAAAAACCGGGAGAAACCGGGAAAAAACCGGGAATTTATGTTCACATGATTGTTTATAATTTAGATTGTGTGTTATTATCATCGAGCTCTAGGTATTCCTTTCTTAGCGTGTTCATCTATAACGATCTGTGAAATTTTAGAGTGTGTCAATTGATACACACGGAGAACATCGAAAATGCTGAAAAGCATATTATATATCCCTTTTTACGCTTTATTCCTTTTAAATTACTGCAATGCATAAAAAGTATGCATTGAATCAATATACTTTATGCATTGCAATACATTTTAGATAGTTATTATTTTCCGTGCATATTGCGTTACCGGCGTTTTATACTTCAGGCACTTTAGGAGCTTAGACGATTTTGTTCAAATTTAATATTCTTTTGTCTACTGAAAGCGCGTGCATTTTGCGAAGTCCATTACCTTTTGCCTCAACGCTTTCCTTCCCAAACGGTTTTAAGTAGTTTTGTGATGCAAAAATAGCTTTTTTGGAAGAAATACTTGAACAATTGTTGTTACGTCGTTGTTGGTAATCGAATTCATTGAAAAACGTTTGTTTTAAAGAGAACACATATGGACAAACCAAATGAGCCGGAGAAATCGCTGAAACGAAAACTGATGATTAAATTGTACATTTACACACATGAGAACGTCCATAAAGTTGTGGATCACCTGCGCTACCATGGAAGGAGAGTGTTAAGGGCTTATACTGAAGCATTCTCAACGGCAGCCATTACATCAACATTTAGAATTGATGTTACTCTGAATCTGAACTAGATATTGAAAATTTAATCGCATCAGTTTGTATGCTTAGTAACAAAATTGCGAGAGAGAGGGATAAAAGATAGGAGATACTATCTGCTCACATTGATTGATAATTTTGCCTAATTTTTCTAATTTTAATTTTAAATATGCATTGTTGTGCAAACATTTGATTTATGCATTGGAATGCATATATATTTACACAAATATGTGTTGCAATGCATATATTCAAAGTAAGCATTGGAATGCATAAATTTGATAAATACATTGGAATGCATGTATTTGATTCATTCTTATCAATGCATAAACCTGGTTTATTCATTCCAATGACTGGATAGATCGAATATGGTTTTAGTATAGAATTTATGCTGTATAGTATATTTGTTTTTCTCCGTGTACCTTCTATAAATATCCTGCACAGAAAAAAATCGTGTAGTAGAAACTACCATTTTACCCGACTACGCTTATCTTTAAAACTACCATGAAATTTCAGTCAAATTTACTACGTTTATCTTCAAACCTTCAACGTTTGTGGTATATTTGACAGACCTTCTGTTGATACCAACTCTACTATGGTTGATCTAATCGCAGGCATGGTAAAATCAAACGCATTTATAGTCAGGTGAAAATTGTTGGTGTTTGCGCTCAATTTAACCCTCGAAATGGTAGTTTCTACTGTGGTTTTTTTGCGTGTGGATCATTCTTGTAAGTTTGTAGCGACCAGAGTAGCCACAATATTTTTTGTTCCCATCTTTAATTTTCACCAAAAAATCTTTTTTATCTGTTTTTAACAGCAGAAAATCTGGGCAAGAACCTTGCTTCAAACATTCGAATTTAGATGGTCTTATTCAGATTGTAGAAAGTACGCAATGAACTTTCCAAGCAAGATAAAAGCCAGCTTCCCATCTGCTTGTTTGAAACACAGCAGTTTTCTCCAACAAGTTTCCAAATCATGATCTTCGATGGCCTGTATCTCATATTTTTCGTAAAAGTACGGATATTGTTTAGAAATTGAATTGAACTGCTTCAAAGTGTACAGCTTTTTGGGTTCAACACACGATGCAGTTCCTTTTGACAATTGACTAGAACGATAGCCATTTGGTGGCAGCTAGATGCAGAACGATGCTTCAAATCCAAGATATTTTGTATCATCTGGAATTCCTTGGATCATTTGAGGCATGATAAGTAACTATAAATATCTTGCATCAACTGTTCCAGTGGCAGCTTCTTGCATAGCTTGCACAAACCAAAAAGTGGCAAGTGCATTTGATAATTATCAAATGAGAACTGACACGTTTCAGCAGCTTTTTGACGGATTGGTCAGAACCCATCATTACCGATGCTCCATCTGATCGACAGCCAACAAGCCTTTTTTGTAATAATGCCATCGATCTGGTATTGTTCAACAATTGCACAATATATATTTAAATGGAGTTTTCATAAGGGGACATTGGGTCGCAATCATGAACAATAGCTTCTACCGCAAATTTCTCGAGAATGCTAACTTAATCATAGGGAATTACCACGATGATTGTACAGAAGCGGAGTTCCTTTTAGAATAGAAGTTGTAGTTTACTTGAGTGAGTTTGCATTTTCAAGAAATTTGCGGAAGAAGCCATTGTTTACGTTTGCGACATTGGCCCTTATTCGGCATGAATGCATGAAGATATTTCTAAATTATGAGAACAATATTTTTATAGAAATCCATGTAGGAAACTCTGTCGAATTTTGTGGAGCAATCGATTGAGGAACTTTAAAAAAACACTGCTCCAGCGGAATACTTGAAGAAATGTTAAGAGATTTATATCTAAGAATCCTTGCAAACATTCTAGACAAAACTTATAAATTATTCTACAAAACCCCTTGCAGAATATTTAACGTGAAGAATTGAATACACGAGATTATTAAACTCATTCAAACAAAATCTCTTAAATTTCTTCAATAAATCATTGTTTTTTCCAAGAATTATTTCAGCAACCTTATAGTTTTTAGTTCTTCCAGGTGTCTTCCAGGGATTCCTTAACAATCACAAAACTTCATAAGTTCAGGGATTCCACCATAAATGTAATCACAAGAAAGTTTAACAGACCAGCCAATGAACTGCCAGAAGAAACTGCTGAAAGAATCGCTGGAGGAATGGATACAAACTCCTGAAGAATACCTATAGAAACGCCAGCAGGAATTTTTCAAGCAATGGCTGAGAACTTTTCATAGAATCTTTGGGAAAAGTTTCTTAAAAAAATTATAAAGAAATCATTTGGCAGTACACACACAAACTGACTTTCAGACTGGAATCTGTTTTCAGACTATTATCTAAATTATTTTCTTTAGCTTCATGGGCCTAAAACTGAAAGCAGAATTTGTAAATAGTTGGGTCCTAAAATGTAGTCATTTTTATATTATAAACAACGCTTATACTGAAAATATCATTTTATTAAGCTTTGGAACTCAATTCGTTTATAATTGTTTGCTTAGAGTAATTGTTTTCTATTCGTTATTCTAGTTCATTACTACATGATCCGCGCCTTAACCCGGGAAATTTTTAACATTTGGTCCGAGAAAACCGGGAAAAAACCGGGAATTTGAAAATAAAAATTGTGTGGTCACCCTGGAAGTTGTATTATGGAACAAATCTGTTTGCGATAATCTTTTTAATAACCATTGAAAGCAGCTTTAATCAGGAAGTTAAAAAGTGTTAGCTCTATTGACCATTTTCATCATTCGCGTATATATTGTATATACATGTTACAACTGGTCAGATCTCACCATATTTCGCAGGTCCGCCATAAGACTCACTCTTCTGGAATTGTGTTGTTCTCTTTGCGAATGACTTTTCGTCTCTGTTTGTTGAATTGACTTTATCCATAAATTTCGATCATTTTCTCCAACAAAGTTGAACCTGCGCAATTCGACAAAAGATGTGTTGGATTGAATTTATTTTCTCATCTCTTTCAACTCATTCTTATGTGCTGGGGGACGCTTGCATGTGTCGGTTTCGATCAGACAGACATTTACATGACATTTTGGTAGTGTGTAGTTTATCAGCAAGCCCTACATGGATGTTTGAGAGCCTTATTCATTCATCAATATATGCAGCATTCTGCTATTATTCACTGATTCTTTCCATGGAAGTAATACTCTTTTCTAGAACTGCGCTAACCACGCCTTTGCAACTGGATATGAAGGATTGCTAGTTCAACAATTACCTAAGAGAGACGCAGAGAGACTGAAACACCGAACCCGTCTTGGAATTGTGACTTGTACGTGAGCTTACTGTCAATAATAATCCCATGATCATCTATAATGATTCCCCTGAGCTGAGCACACGAAAAAAAAATCCGTGCCAAGATTCGTGAACTGTAGTCATGAATTCGAGAACAAGCAAAAATACACCGTGAACTGAATCACGTAATCATGAACTGAATAATGTTTAAAGGGAAAAAATCCTGTAAACGGGGAATAGTTCACGGTCCGTTTTCATTTTCGGGAACGCTATTTTTTTTTGCACGAATCAGGTACATAATAGTTTTAATAGATCCAAGAAGACTTTTTACATAAGATCAGTTTTCTCTGGATTCAAGATCGTACAATTCATCTCACTTAATTTGTGTACGATTTGTATTTTCTTGGAGAAGTAGTACGTCAAACTCAGCCTTGATGTAGAAATGGGAGTTTAAAATCGTCGGCTGAAGATAAAAAAAATGCATCCCGATGATTACCATTTTGTAAGGTGTGGCCCATTTAGTATTGGAACAAACATTTTTTAATCTTACAGCGACCCTAGTGGTCGGATTTGTAAACTATGACATCTTATGTGTTCCCTTTTAACAATAACAACATCAGAAGTTTTTTTTCACGATGCAGTTTGAACGTGTTTCAGAGAAATACAAAATGGAAGAAGAAAGAAGAAAAATAATTGTGCGCAATCATTTGGAAAAACCGCCGTGGTCTGGGCCAAATGTTACTAAAGAGTTGGGTATTCCCCGAAATACTCAAAGCAAGCGTCGGACGGATACTGTCAACCGGGAACTGCGGAACAAAGTCATCAAGAACATTAAAGCAAACCCTAAAATCTCAGACCACGATTTGGCCAAAAAGTTTCGCGCCACACGCCTTCAAGTCATACCGTGCCTGTGGACAACCAAATAGGGATCAAAAGCATTTTACTTGGCTACGACTCGGGGAGATGTTCCTGTCAAATGTTTGCAGATAAATTTGCCATGATTTGGCAAGGCATCTGTAGCTGCGGTAGGAAGACCAAGGATTTCATCACTGATATGACAGAGCTGTACAGAACGGAATGTCTCCAAAAGCGAATATTTCCATTCATCAGATCTCACAATAAACCTGTCATGTTTTGGCCAGATCTTGCAAGCTGTCATTACAGTAAAATAGTGCTACAGTGGTATGAAACCAATGGGATTCAGTTTAAACCGAAAAAAATCACCCCACCAAACTGTCCCCTGCTCAGACCGATAGAGAGATTTTGGGCTATTATGAAGAGGAAACTGAAGGTGAATGGCATACCGGGTGCCGTCGAGAGTGCTTCAAGCTAAGCTCATAAGCACCGACAGTTGTCCTAGCCCTATATGACCTATACAGGGTTGTTACGGCAGCGCGGATTTCGCGAATTTCGCGGATTTCGCGATTTTCGCGGATTTGGCGCGGATTTGTTCATAAAATTCGTTCTGGCGCGGATTTGGCGCGGATTCGTTCAACACCATATTGATATACCCACACAGAAACAAAAGCGTTTACGAAAATGAAAACGGACCGTGAACTAGTTCACGTTTTCAGGATTTTTACCTAAAAACGTGATTTAGTTCATGATTACGTGATTCAGTTCACGATGTATTTTTGTTTGTTCTCGAATTCATGACTGCAGTTCACGGATCCGGGCACGGATTTTTTCCATGCAGAATGAGTTAAATGAATTAACAAAATGAGTAAACCAGAGCGTGTTTATTTTCAGTGTCAGGGTAATGTAAAAAGCAGGCTGTCAAAATTGCCACCTTTGAGTGCTGTGTTGCAAACACAAAAAAAAAAAATTTGGTCACTATGATGTCAAGAGTTTACGATCCAAAACAGATAACGGAAGCCATCAACAACAAAATGCTAATGGAAACATTTTCTTAAGGATACGGATGGTATTTACAAATCCATTCTTACGTATATATTATTTACAAATCTATTCTTGATGCTGCTGGAAATCAACTTAAATCATCTCATTTCAATAAGCATTTTAAAGACCACACTAAGGCTTCCGTCTCGTATTTGTTTTCCAAAGATGTTCCGAATGAATTTGTTAGACTAGTCAGCAACTTCATGGTTGGAAGGATCATAAATAAGGATTCCACAGTGGCGTCTCGTGAGAAAAATTAACCGGTTGTGTACTTTCTTTCGAACCCGGACGTCAATTTTGACAACAATATCTTGCTCCATAGTTCCTCCTTTGCCGAGTCTCTTGTGATATGCCACAAAAAGTACCTTGTCAATGTCCCGAAAAAACAGAATAAAATTGCAACTAGCCAGTGAGTAAAACTACTCTGTGCAGACCACAAAGTGCACAAAAAAGACACTAACTCATCGGCAATCAAGTTAGAGAAAAAAAAAACATCTACAAACGATCCACAATTGCTCAACATTCTAACTTGCGTATCTCATTCTAATGCAGAGGTCGATAGAAAATTTTCACTATCTAAGCATGTGTTACCGGAAAACCGAACAAGGCTCAGTGAACAGCAGTTCAATAATCGTAAAAATATTTTGAGTGGCATGCATTTTTTGAGAATGATATAACCAGATTTGTTGTTTCAAAGGACTTGATTTTGAAGGCGAAATTTGCGAGGCAATCTTACGAATCCAAACAGAAACAAAAGAAAGATTTTGAATTAGTGGAGGCACAAAAAAATAAGGAAAATGCAAAGAAGGAAGCAAGGCACCAGATCAAAAAGCAAAAAGAGGTTGTAGGAATGAAAAGAAAGGCTAAAGAAGATATTTTTAATTTTATGGAAAAAGAAATCAGAGCTATGACATCCAATAAACCAGAAACATCATTCTTGAAAGTTCTTTTGAAACAAAAAGATAACATACAGCAGGAGGAACAATCAGAAAGGGAAAAATTAGCTCATATGAAGGCTATTGAGAACAATTAAATGTTATGACGTATATGTTAAATAAATACGTACATATCTTGATACACCATTGACAAAATATGGATCATTCTCTTTGACATACTTTACATATCGGTTGTGTTCGAGTGCTTTCATCACTCACTCAAACGTCCTGTGCTCCTTCAGGGGTGGACTTGACCAGCGTGGATCACATCTTGGGTCATTGGTTGTTTTTGTCTGGACATTTTTATTAAGTTAGTTATCGGTCAATTTATTTGACTTAGCTCATCGTGACTTATGTTTCCCTCTTTACAGGTTTTATTTCACACTGAAGTTTTCAGTTACATTCCTGTTTTGAACAATGCAACTAATTGGCTCAAAAACGCAGACAATCTTATTGTGGGGAACGGTTTTAGCTCCACCGAGACCCTATTCCAAGCGCTGGGTTTTTCTGAAGGAAATTAATCAAAAATCTACTTTTATTATTTGTAGCATACTGCCAAAAATTAGTGATGCATGTTATTGTTTACCCCTTGTTTGAAATAGGTTGGCCTACTGATGAAGTCGTTCCACATCCTATATATTTGATGCTTGATAAGTTATTGAACATTCGTGTGTGGATTGGATTTGAAGGCGCGGATTTGATTTTTAACTCGCGCGGATTTGGCGCGGATTTGATTTTAAACTCGCGCGGATTTGGCGCGGATTTATTTTCAGACTTCTCGTAACAACCCTGCCTATAGCCCCATTACTTGTTCTCCGAAAAAAGAAAAGCGTATTTTGGGAAGCTCGTTTGTTTTGGTTAAACGGGAACACCACGGCAATATTCTGCCTAAAATTTTCTCATTATATGTGCTGCACCGCAACAAATACAGGAAAGTATTTTCTACATGCAAAATTTCATTTGTCTAATGGCTGATATTAACCAGAATATGAGAAGTTATTGTTAACAGTCCTTTGTTTTCGTCGTGGATTTGATTTTGGAAGTCACGAATTTCGCGGATCAAACTTTGGGAATTTTGTAACAGCCCTGTAACTGATATCGCATGTTCAGATAGAAACCAACAGGTTTTGGAAAATACTGAACACACAAACAGTTGACTTTACATTAATGTATTATTCAACCTTCTCAATCACGCTCCCAATCAAAACTAGAAAAACTAGTGCGCCATAGGAATCCAGATTCCGATCTGCAAACGGCAGGTGCAACCCATTAGCGTCACCATTGAACTTGATTTGTCATCCCGTTGATCACCCTCAACAATCTAGGAAACTAACATAAGCATTGCCTCTTTTGTGCACCCCCCCATTGCCAATGACAAATATAGTAATCTTTTATCACTCTATTAAGATGTTATTGTTATTGTCATAGCCGTCGCCGGAATGCAGTGCTTACTTTGATTCTGATCCACGCTTTCCTCCAATCCGAGTGCACTTCCAACTGTTCGTCCAAGCCCTCGTTTGTCATCATCTGCCGACGCAATATGACAGTTTCCACTTAATTTGGTCACGTTTGTTTGTTCACTTCTCAGGAAACAACCGAAACTGCAATCGAAAGCTCCCCCAGTTACGAACGCTAATGGATTCTCGAAAGTTTATCCATGGATTTATCGCTTTATTGCACTGGGTTTCGCCGTGTAAAATCGTTTTCTGTGTTGTTACGATCCAGTCTGGCCTTGCGGATGCTGAGATTATGCGTGATGAACGAAGAGGCTCAATTCAGTTTAACGACTATCGTTTAAAGTTAATGCATTTCGGTGTATGATTATTGCTCATTTCTCCCTACCAGATCAAGACCTCGCCACTCGACTGTTGAATTGTCCCAATAAAATTTCACAGGTCTAATTATTTTTTTCTTCGACATTTCAGGGTCCCACTGGTCCACCTGGCAAGAATGGTCTTCCGGTATGTATTCTGTTTTATTTTCCATCATCTCCGACTTTCAACTTCCAACCGCATCATTATCCTTAGTAGGTCATAAATTATAATTACCGCTCAAGAAGCGTCACTTCTTTCAGTAATGAAAAAATAAACATTTATATTTTAAAAGCATTTACGCCTCCGTTCATCCCACCATTTTTCTCTCTATCCCTCTCTTTTTATGCAACCCAACTGCGATCAGCGTTTTACTTTCAATAAACGTCGTCCTTCTCGCGTACATTGCACTGGACAAAAACCGCACATCAATTCCATCAGATACCACCTGGGCAAACACACCCAGTCACTGAGTTATGACATATTGTTTCGTTTCGATTAAAACAACATCCCACCGTCCGCCCTCCCACCGCATTCATTCCAGTTATTATTGGAGAACTCGCAGATGAAAAAAAGCAATATTCACAGAATCCCACCGAAAACAATATTATAAATATATATCGATAGCATATTCTCGCGACAGGTTGTTGGGGTGCACTAATGTGTTTTCTGAAATTGATATTTATACGCCATTTATTATGGGTCTGTCCTGCTCTGTGCGTTTCTTGTTCCATTTTTATTTTATTTTGGCTTCCCTGGGTGACGATGAATGAGCCCCGAGGGCCACGGGAAACAATACTCATGAGGATCTCCTGTTGATGTGCTATTTTTTGTTAAGCCTGATCTGGGAGGTATTTTTTAATATCTGAAAGGGGATTTTTGTTTCGTGTTTACTGGTGGAGGTCTTTTTCATCCGGTTGTATTTTGTGGTATTGTCACAGGGGGTCGATGGACAGGTTGAGCCTCGTGATAATGGAATAAGCAGTTGTCGGGATTTAATTGAAAATGTTCGCAAATCCCGGGCTACCCGTTGCTGACATGGCGTAAGATGGTATTTTTTTTCCTAAAATATTGGTTATCCAGTTTTACACTTTTTTAAGAATATGTTTAAGTGGAGGGCGATTCATCGCAATCGTAAGCATTGTTAGTTAGCTCATTTTCTTAATTACTTAAAAATGGTTGTAGGACATGAATAGTTTAAGAAATACAATGTCGAAGCAACAAGGCCCATTTTTTTATGTTAAATCAAATTAGGGTGGTCAACATTTTCACGGAAATACAGAAACTAACTTTTTTATTTGCAGAAATAGACGTTTACATTCTTGTGCAAAGTTGTAGCGCAAAAAATTTCATGGAAATTTCATATGTAAATTTTTTTGTAGCTTGAAAATAGAGCAATTTTCCCTCATCAACTTGGGGTGTACCATAAAAAAATGGTTTTTTTGCTCTAACTTTTTTTTTCAATTCCCTTCGTACAGTTGTATTCCGAAAAGTTTTAGAACTTTTAAAAACGCCTACTTTGGTTTACAAATTTTGCCGCTAGCCTTAACAAGTCAATAGTTATTGAAGTTTTTCTTAAAAAAATACGTTGTTTTCAAATGTTGATTTCTATGATTGGGGCAAACACAAAAAAAATTAGAGACGTCTTTTAAAAGGACAATTCATATTGTTTAACATGTGTGAAAACTAGAGATATGTTATTTCTGTATCTTGAGAAAATTACATTTGAATCTGGGATGGTTTAAGAAGAAAAACTTCAATAACTATTGATTGGTTGAAACTAGCGGCAAAATTAATATATCAAAATACGCGCCTATATAAGTAGTCGAAGAGACGAAAAGTCTTAGAGAGAAAAACAGTTAGCCATAAGTTCAAAGGAACAGAGAGTATGAATTATAAAAAATCGGAAAAACAAATAAGGAAGGACAAAAAGTCGAATGAACAGAAATTCAAAGAGCAAAATGTCAAAAGTTTGAACGACAAAATACGGAACGAACAAAAGCCGTAGAGCCAAATTGACGATTTAACGAACGAAAAATTGAAGCGACAAGTTCGGAAGATAAAAGGTCGAAGCGACAAAAGGTGGAAGTAACAAAAAGGCGAAAGGACAGAAAGTTTCCTATTCATGAACCACATATTCTCATTTTCGAGAATCTCAGACCAGTCTCCCTCCTTATAGACTTTTCTCCATACATTTTTTTGAAATTTTGTATGCAGCTTGAACTTTGGTCAAACCCAGAAAGGTCGACGTGGTTTATGAATAGCCCCTTCGAAGGAAAGTAGTCGAATTGATAAAAAGCCGAACAGACCATACTTCTAGTTGATGAGAATGAGCTAAGTTGTCGAATTTACAGAAAAGAAAAAAAAAATCAATAGATCACTGGACCAAAAAACGGAAGAAACAAAATGTTGAAAGTCGAAACTCAAAAGGCCAAAGGAACAAAACATTGGAGCCACAAAATTTTGAATAGATAAAAAGTATAAGAGGCAAAAAATCGTAAAGCTCAGAAGGTCGAAGGAACATAAAGATCAAGTTATCAAAATTAAGAATTTACAAGATTACAAGAATCTAAATCGAAGGACAAAAGTAGGAATAATTAAGGTCGTAGAAAGGCGGTAAAAGTTACACAGGGTCAAATCGATAGAAGATAGAAAAGAAAAATAATTAGGAAAGACAAAAGAACAACGAAAATGAACCCGAACAGGCTGAAAATTTCGATAATGAAGGAATAAAAAAAATAGACGTGGGTTAGCAAGGATGTAACCTCAAGGTTCACTTAGGACCTTGTTGGTCTATAGTTATAATGGTAACATCTTATATATACATATCATAACACATTTAGTTGATAAATATTGAAATGTTTTTATAATTTTTCATTGACCCGTCTGTTCTTATGAACTTTGCTTCATACTGCACTTTCGGCATATATTCGATTTATCGACAAGCTAATGTCAAACACTGAAATCATTTCGGCTCGTCTCTACGGCTCTGCGCGTAGCAAAATTCATAAGAGCTATCGCCCGTCAGTTATAAAATCAGACCACGGCAACAAAGTAAAATAATTTTGCAGATGAGGACATCCCTGCAGAACCCCAAAACCACACCGGTTATTACTGTAGAAGAAAGGCTTGTAAGATAGAACACGATCCGTTCTTTGCTCGTAACATGTATAATTTTTATTTTTTCGAGGATCTTTCGAAAGAGGAACTAAAAGGCTTAACTAAAAAAAATTATGAAATCCATCGAAAATAGCAATTTCAATAAATGTATTGTTATATTTCAATTTATTGTTGATTCCATGGCATTTCCAAACATAAAAAATTACATTCATATGTTTTAAAACGAAAAAAAATGTGCTCCATCTGACAAGCCTAACAGTGTTTCATCTTACAAACATGACGCCATAAACACACAACATCAATAAATTGTTTCACTTTACGATTTGTTTGGAAATGCCCTTGGATCATAAAAATACACCAAAAATGATAGCCAACCCAAATGTTAACGTTTTGGTATCGATGGGAAATTTCCACTTATTAAGCACAAGAAATAATTGCTTTTTTAATTATGCCAACACTTTTGAACATTGAAACCTGGAAGAGCTAAATTGAATGAGTGTATTCACTCCAATTTTTAAAAAAATGTTAAAAATTAAGGTTAACACTTGTCAGCGCGATAGTGTTGTCGCTGTGAATGTCAAAAGTGGCGCAGTTCCATCTTACAAACCGTTCCATCTTTCAAGGCTTCCATTATTAAACATGGAATGGAATTAAATGAAATAAAAGAAGAAGATACTTATTTTTTAGTTCCTTGATTATCGAGATTTTCAGCCCTGGGCTGGTTCATCTCCCGTCGTTGTCACTCAAATACCTTTTGGGTATTTTCATAACTTGTCCGGGGGTGAGATTCGAACTCGTGACTTTGGCGTGATAGGTACGGATGTTAACCACTACGCCGGGGTCGCCCCCAAAGAAGAAGATAGTTTGAAGCATTTGCTACCCGTTTTTGAGGACCCTGAAAGGGAAAATCACATTCCCTTCCTGTTTATATGCAAATTTATACGGGAGCAAAAGTAGGCCATTTTAAAGTAAAAAAATACTCATTCAAATAGCACTTAGTTCAAATCTTTATGCACAACATTTGCATGTTTGTGCTTATCAAATGGTGTACGAATGATGTCATTCTGTTCAGTCGAACGAGAATAACTAGCGTTTAAAAACCATTCACTTTTGCGTAACGCTCGCAATTTTTCAAATTTTTAAAATGACACCGGGTATAGGAATGAAAAACGTAGTCCTGCGTTACAATTCGAAGAGACAAAATCCCGAAAAGGCTGAAGATTGGAAGGAAAGGAGGTCGATGAGCTAATTTATTGAATTAAAAACAGTGTCATACGAACTGAAAAGTTCAGGATCACAAAAAGTTGAGAATCAGAAGGCCGATAGAACAAAAAAAAAGCCTCAGTAAAAAATATAAGAAAAAGAAGTAGAGGTCAGAAGGTTGAAGGGACAAAGAGGTTGAATTAATTTTCTTACTGTTGAAAAAAAAAATGATCTGTGTGACTAACAGCCAAAAGTCAAAGGGTCGAAAAAACAAAAGATAAAAAGGAACGAACAGATGGCATAGCAACCACTAAAAAGTAAAAAACGTCCAAATGAAAAATGGATCCATCGAACAGAAAGCCATGAAACAAAACAGATAGACATTAAAAACACAGGTCATGAGAACAAACTTTCATGTATGTATGTAAGGTAGCCACCATCCCCTCTAGCCCTTGGCTTGGATGCAGCTCCACTTAATAGCAAGATCAAATTGAGCCACCGATCTGAATTCACAATACCGCTGTATGAAGGGCCAAAAACGGAGGGGTGGACCCGTAAGCAGAGACACTTACACGAAATCCACGGGAAATTAAGAATCTCCTTCCAACGATATGCTCAACAAATCGAATAACACAATTCGCAATACTCATTAAGCTTTCTACAGGATGGCTTGTTAAGAAGGGCGCGTCACTCTCCCTGAAACTGTTGGAGTAGAACTCGCAAGACCACACTCGAATCGGTAGGATAAGAAATGATACTGTTTGATCCCTCCTAGACTCAGGCAGTCAATCAAACCATCGTCCAGTTTCAGCTTGAATGATACCCTGGTGCTCCCTCCCAACCCAGTATTTATTATATATAATCATAATATTCAATTCATGTTGTATGTAATAGAGCAATGAAATATACTAGAATATTTAATTAAATATGTCATAGTTGGATTTCGTCATCCTGAAGTTTTGATACGGTTATAAATAAAATAATGTGATGAAATAATTAATATAGTTATAACGGTATATGATAGTAATATGCAGCTTGGTGCATCTTTACAGCTCAATCAGTGGCAGTGCAATGTTACTCTGGAATGTGAAGGTAATATTGCAATAAAATAAAACATAAAACAATTAATTATACATAAATCAGTTTAAAATGACACATGAGTATACATAACATTTATTCAATTTAGTAATATCCAATGATCTAAATAATAGAAAATAAAATATCTGAACTATCTGGAATCAACCTCTTTACTACCTTGAAATAGATAAAACTTGATTATTATTATTTATTTTTTAATAATAATTTTAATATGATTATAATAATATACAACGATGATATGATGAAAATAATGCGATGTTGAAATGAAATACTAAATAATGTTCATATAATAATAAAATACAGCAATTTGTCTCTTTCGCTGCGGTGATAGATGATTGAAACTCATCAAAGTGATAAAATGAAAGAAATTTGAGCACCGGGCTTAATTTCATATGATTATGATTACTACCCAAAAAGACAAACTAAATAATCTACAAAAAAAGAAAAAAAATAACAAGGAAATTTGAATTCTTCGATAATTCTTGTTTCCTACCGGGACCATATATAATTCTTCATATCTGTGCAATAGAAAATGAAGAATCATTACCTACTTTAGTTTTTCAATTTTTATTTTTTTGAACTAAGAAGGATATGAAATATAATAGATATAAAAGCAAACAAGCTACTCGGTCAAAACACGACCAACCAACAGCGGTAATCGACGGAAATAGGTCCATGGCCAAAACAGTGCTCCACGCTACCACAGTAAGGCTTTAAAAAAGTACATAAATAGCAGTTTTACCCAAATCAAACATAAAACCCATATTTGTTTAATTCAAGCTGTTCCTGGTAAGCAGCATTATAATGATCCTGAAACTAGTATATTTTTCAATAAGATAACACAAATGGTCCTCCAAAAATCTCTAAATTCCACGAAGATCGTGAATTATTAATTCGAGAAGCATGGCTCACTTAGTAAGCCTATGCAATCATACGTTTGATATCTACAAGATCAATCTACAAAACTGCAAAATCTAAAAATCTACAAAAAAATATTTAGTAAATAATACCATTCGTGTGGTTATTGTCACTAAATTTGCAGGTAATTATTTTATATATGATCAATATTACATGCAGAATTTGATTGATCTGAAAAAAACTGAAACAATTATTAATAGTTATGTATACTTATCGTATTCTTATGTTGAAATTATCAGAGATCTGTTGTTGTCATCATACAACGTGAAGCTCAACGAAGGTGATGTTTTCGTAGCTGCTTCAAACCGCACAAACTACACGAAAGATGCACTTGCTTAGGCGGATAAAATTTGGCTTCACAATTTTGTGTAATTCGCAATCACAGCGCATACACGTAAACACTCATCGCTTTTTTTCCTTCCAATACATTAGCAGGCGACTAGCGCAAACGCATGCATACATGCAAACCCCCTTGCGACCAGGAACCGTTCACTTCTTTATTTCCAACCCGTCTTGTTCATTCGGCACTCACTCTCAAACGTTGATCGCCGACCGTTGAAACTCTATCTTTCTCTTTTCAATTTCTGTTTTCGACCGTTCTTCTCAATCTTTTCACACAAGGACCGTAATCCACCGCCACCGGGCACTTCTTGTTCCCTTCTTCTTTTCTCCAATTATCGTTTCAGACACCAACATTTACAAGCCAAACACACGGTTTCTCCCTTCTTCTTTTCTTCTTCTGCTGCTAGCACAGCCGATGAAATTAACAAAACGCTACACAATTGATGCGAGCGGTACCTCCGGCTACCTATTACTTTTCTATTCTAGGACTTATAAGCACTTCACTTAACTTCTGCTGGATGCAAAAACCACAATTCTAGTTTGACATACCGGATTGGCTTACTGCTATCCACCAAAAAGTTTTCACCAACCAGCAACACAAAATTAAGCAGCTGCAACAGCACAAACGTCCTACTCGGTCGGTAGTCACTCATCGAATGAGGTCATGAGAACAAACTTTCATAACGATAAAAGATTGAAAGTCGAAAGGAACGAAAAATTAAAGCGACTAAGTTCAAATGGACAAGATGTCGCTCTGATAAAAATCCAAACATTTTTGGGTCAAAAAGACAAAATTTACACACATAGATTTTTTACAGAAATCTGTACAGCTTTAGCGAATTCTCAGCAGCTGAACGTTCGGTAATCCGATTTAACGAAAATATCTGTAAAATTTCACCGAAATCCATTAAATCGGATTACCAAACGTTCATCTCTTGAGAATTCGGTAAAGTTTTACAGATTTCTATAAAAAAAAATCTAAGTGTGTATAAGAACAAAAGGTCGAACGAATAGAATGATAAAACGTCAAAAGGTCATAAGGACAATAAATCGAAATGAACAATAACACACAATACACAGAAAATCGAAGTGACAAAAGTACGGTCTACAGTACCCATTTAATTTTGACTGCAATCTCAACAAAAGTGAACTAAAATATACTATTTTTCAAATGACTTACTTAAACCCAAGCAACCATATATACAGTACGCAAATTGTTTATCTACCCCATATAATGGCGTTTTAGTACTACTTCTTAGTGTATTTTTAAGCTATTGTTATTATATATCAGTTGTGTAACGTTTCATGATTTGCGTACCGTTTCAAAGAATCACATATGAGAATGTCTTAGTATGTAGGGATATGAAGAATCTCCTTCCACCGACAAAATTGAACAACAGGTCATAAAAGGAAGCTATCTAACATCAGAATCCCCCAATGGGCGGGGAGAAGAGCCCGCCCTCTATTCACAAACTGTTAGCAATGATGAGTTGGCAATCCCGCTCTCCCAATTCAGAATACATCAAGCGGGTGCCCTGGTGGTCCCTGCCATTACCATGAATTATTTATATAATAGTGCATATATTTATGTAAATGAAATATACTACAAGCATTCGTATTTATTATATCTGATCTTTATTCGGTTGATTCTGAAATGCAAAAAAATGTTGCTAAGTGTTAAAGTGTAGAGTTCTTTATGAGAATGTCTTAGAACGATTTTCGATAATTTTCCGGAGAAATTCCTCCTATCTGGGGACAGTTGGATTGAAGTTCTGAAGAAAGTTGGGAGAACATAAAAATCCCGTGGATTGCGTTTGAAACGTCCCTACTTTCTTTTCAACTGCTTAAATATTCCATTGGTTTCTCACAGAGTTTGTTTGGCTACTAAATTTGGAAATTTTCTTCAAAAGACGTCTGCTTTCTTTTATAAAAATGTAAAAAAAAATCAAAGGGAGCCAAAAATAAACTTGTGAGAAAATTTTGAAGATTATTCCGAATATTTCAGAATGAACTAAGAAAGAATTATCAGGAAGTTCTACCAAAAGCCAACCTAAACAGCACAACAGAATCCAACAATTTCGGAGAGAAGAAACTTCTTGTTATAGTTGTAGAAAGATTGCTCTTAAGATAAGAAGAGCCCTTCGGGTAAAGAGTTATCTATTTTGTGGAAAACGAGAAATGCTTCTCCGAAAGCAAATTTGAGGAACCAGAATGGCTTTTTCAAGAAAATGAGAAAAAAAATCCATTAAGTGTTTTCAGCTTCGGGTAAATAAACGCAATAGGTAGCCAGGGGAAACTCTCAGTAGTAAAAGTAACCATTTTAGAAGTAAGTGAACCTAACTTTTAAGGATACATCTGGTGGAGTTGATAAGATTGTGGATAATCATACTTCTGTGATTAGTCTTCTGAAGAACATCGGATGAATCTTTCTGATAATTTGGAAGAACTACTAATAAACAACTTAAGAATTTTTATATATGATCTATCAGTGATTCCATATTCAAATCATTAGAATTCCTACTATGTACTATACAGGATGTCAAAAAATTATATCCACTCCGGGAGTTTTACATTAGTTTTTGGTATTTTTTACGTGAACTGTAAATTATTCAATGGATTTATCAACTAATTTCTGAAAGAAGTTTACTTAAGAGGCCTAATGGAATGCATGTATCTTACAATGGGATTTGGAAGATTTCTCTTGGATAACTCGAAAAATTGCATAATCTCGGTAACATTCATGCAATCGAATGAAACTTCCACCATGGAAGATTCTGAATAAAAATTCGTTAAAACGTGAAGTTGAAATCCTCTTCTACGTATAGTTACAAGCAGCTCACGCAAATTATCAACCGGAAATACAGCATGAAACCTCCATGGATCTTTAAAGAATCTAACAGCTGATATTTGTAATAGAGCCTTTTCTCATTCACAACTCTAGGTAGGGAATGAAATTAAATTTGATAATAGATAGCTGTCAGCGATTGTTTGATCGAAATTATATTTCCCCATGATCGGAGCAATTAGAGAATTTGGAGATTGGACACGTTCAGTGAGATCGTTCCATGTACCTCATGTACTCATATTTCATTAGCTTATTTGCTCACTCACTTACAATTTTACTATATTCCCCATACGCTTATCCATTACTATTCGAGATACAAAACCCCGCCTAAATATCCATTCCCCTTCGCGTTATGAACAGTTCCATTTGCATACGATAACAAACAAATTTTTGATTTACACGCACAAAATCGAAATTGATTCCATGTTTACCTCCGGATTGTTAAAAAGCACACCCGAAAAGCCAAACACACCCCACATATCACTGAGAAATATTTATCGATCATCCAAGCAAGCAATCAATGTTTTAAAAAATCGCAATCACTGTTTTGGCAGGGCTGGGGGCGGCTGGCTGATGGGGAGGAAGCTGTCCAAGCGAGCGCTGAATATTAAATAACTTTCGGTCGCGCTTTAATTACCGCCTACTGTGACCGAATCGCCTGAAGGTGGTTTCATATAGTGCATCGGCAGCAGCCAACTCGAAAATGTTCATCCGTGTGCGGGAAGGACGACGAAAAATTCGAATAAAAATCAAACCCACTCATTTTTCATTATCGCAGTATCCTCATTCATTCCCTCGTCTGTTTCATTTTTGCTCTCTTTTTTCTCTTCCTTTTCATTCGCGTATCAAAAAAAAAAAAACAACACCAATTTGCACGTGTTCATTCGCACGAACCTTCTGCACGGCACGCAATGCTCGTTGCTTGAATAATTGCTTCGGATCCTGCCTTCTGCCCATCATCCGGGCTACGCAAATTTTGAAAACACAAAATCAAAATCCGACTGCTTGCCGACAAAATCAACATCATGATCATCACCATCATAATCGACCATGACCTGGGAAAATAGGGTCTGAAAGGAGCGAAGGGAGACCGAGGATCGATGGTAAGATTTACAGAGATGAATTATTTCTGTTTTTTTTTCTCCCGTAATTATTTTAATATGAGTCTGTATTTAACTATGATTTTTTTCTCGTTTAACTCGTTACACTAATTACTGCTTCCCACTTTTCCCCGCTCCCGAACGTTGCGTTGATTAATGGAGCCGTTTGCTCCCATCATCCGCGTCGTTCCTTCCTTTAGTACAACATGAATGGATGTTGGGTTGAGTTTTTTCCCAGATTGCGTGAATAAATGAAAAAAAAAAAAATTAATCCGATTTCCATGCACGTAAACAAATTTCGTTCGTTCTTCATCCATATTTAACTTTTAAATGATTCAATATTGCAGTTTTTTTTTAGCAATTGGCAATTTTGCTTCGTGTAATCCTGCCCGAAACTGTGTCATCATTGATGTTTTAATCAACTTCGGTTTAAGGATTTTCCTCTGATCAATCAGCTCAGTAGGCTGTGCGTTTTATCTAGTAGATTTAAATTTCGAAATCCAACTCTCCAGTATTTGATGGACTACAAGTCTATTTTATCAATCACTTCTCACCTATTCAACAGCTCTGCACCGAACGAATCGATCTGTTTACAACCAGAATACATTAAGATTCAGCCTACATTTCAGTTAGTCAAAGTGTATGTTCGTCAGAAGCAGCACTACGCCACCACAAATCCCACATTCATCTTTCCACAGTTTATGATTCTTCTGGATTAACCTAAATAAATATGCGCTTAGGCACCGAAACCAATATCCATTCCGTGGCGAGGAGGGGGGTCCGCACTTGGAAACAAACACGCGTCGATTCGAAACAGTCAATTTTCTTTTTTCTTTCCAACCAAAATACACTCTTTCTAAACCAGTAGAGGGGCCTACTTGGTTGGGTGTTCGTCAAATGACCCACTGTCTACTATTGGCTATCGAGCGCGGCAAACTGTTCCCGTGGCCCAAAGGGCTAATCGTTTGTTTATTATTGCCGGGAATGATTTCAAAACAGACACAGACGGTGGTGGCATGTGTTTTCCGCTGTTGGGTGTATGTGTGTGCAATTTGGCGGCTGATCTTTTTTTTTTTTTTTCAATCAAATTGAATCGACTCACAGCTAAGCAATCAATCAACGCACCAAGCCGGAGATTGAACGGGATTTGACTCCCGGTGATGGATTTTGCAACCGAGTGTTCATTGACAGTCCTAATCTATATTTATTTGAATGTTTTTCTGTGGAAATTGTTCGAGATTTAAGTTGAGTCTTTGCTCTGAATAAGAGGAATGTGCAGGCGAATTGTTAGTTCTGAGGAAAATAATTGTACTTGATCCTCATTTGTGTTCAATTTTGAGCCAAACACGACACAAAATGTGTTCAACTTTTTGTAAACCTTCGTAACCTCGGTTGCACTATTTATTTACCCTCTCCGCGTTACATTAAAAAAGTTCAAAACACTTCAAACACACGAAATTTGAATTTATTACCATTTATGTCACTTTCTTTGCTTGTTATAGCAGTTTGATGCTCTTCCAAGCTAACCAATACTTGTTTAAATATGAAATCTATACAAATTTTACCAAACGATGCTGTCTGCTGACCCCAAGTAGGCTTTGCCATCCACTCTTGATTCTGCCCTTGAACCTGAACACAAATCATAGCAACCAAGCAGGCTTTTACCGCTTCATCGCTAAGTAACCACGCCGGAAGCGCTGTTGCAAAACAACTTGCCCTAAATGTGTCCACAAAATGAACAAATCGCCACGACAACGGTCCTCAGGTGCACATTGTGTCTGTTGTCAGCCGCAAAAAAACCCTACAAATTAGTATGCCACCCAACCCACCATGCACATAATCCACAGATAAATTGAACGCAAACACGGCTGGATAAAAGGAACCACAACGACGAGGATGGTGACGATGCTTCCGAGAGCGAAACTCCAACCGCGTTTGTCCATCCCATCCCAGAAGAGAAGAGTGACTTTTCAGCTGCGTCCATTTGCCCTAATCTCTCTCGGTTGCCTCGTGAAACTGCACTGGTCAGCGTAGCCCGCTAGACTCGATTATATTGGTCAGTTCTATAACCAACTTTTCGCATTTTGCAGTTCCATTTTCCGTCCAAACTGCTGTTCTCTAATGAACGAAGTCGTCCATAGGGTCATCCGACGGAGAGTGCACTCCGAAAATGGGGGAAAAAAGCTTGCCACAAAAAACGATAACGATGACAAACCGTTGTGGTGCAGATCCTCAAGCCACCCGCTGGAGTTTCACTCATTTTGATGGAATTTGCATCTCGACCGACGAACGCAGACGCTTTCTTCTTTCCAAGGGATTCAATTACCAAACCCAGTAGCTCGTTCTTCACTTCCCGATCGACTTTGACGTGGTACTCTAGCAACATCCGCTCTTGAACATCAGATTGCATCTATTGACATGACAACGCATCGCCATTCCGCTGCGGCTAACTTGGATGGAGAAAAGACCTTTTGCGAAATGCGTTTGCAATTGAAATTGAGATGGATGGCAGTCTCCAATAGAGACGCATGATCGTTTGCCAGAATCCAGGGGAAGTGGAAAAACAACTGGTTAAAAATGGCCACAAGTTGGACAACGAAATTTCGAATTCATTACAACCTGACAATAATTTACGGTTTTGCACTTTTCCTCCGAGGGGCGAACGGAACTTCTTCACTGCAATCCCACGGAACAGAGCGTATTTTCCACACTTTCCGGTGCGATGCTAGACGGAGAGGAGAAAATCGTCATCAAAACATTCGGTGGTCATAAATTCCCACTTCGGTAGAGCATCTCCCTGGCTGGCTGGCTGGCTGACCGAAATAATGACCCTTCCAGACGCCAACCAGTGTCAGACTGACGTGAATGGGGTTTGTTTTGGCTTGCCTTGCACCGATACCATGCGGACAGTAATTACTTAATGTTTATTTATGGAGGAAAATATTGCACCGAGGGGTAGCGTTTTGACCTCGTTTGGTGTGGAAGATTATTTTTGGGAATTTTATGATGTTTATAGTACATTCGGGAGGATTTGCGTCCTTGAGTTTGTATTCAACCGTTGAATACAAATCGATTTTAACGCTCTCAACTGATAGTTTCGTCAATAGTGGAGCCAGAGCAATGGCGTCTTTGGCCATTTTTGGATATGGCAAGCTTCGTATTTTGACGGCATAAATCTTGTGATCAATCCCTTTAAAAATGAGATCAAAATTCAACTTTTCTATGAAATTTAAATCCCCCATATAACAGACATGATTCCAACGATAGCTGACTAAAATTTAAATGAAAGATCTCATAAATTTATGCCCAAACTAGCGTTCTCTTATGTGCATTAGATGACGCAGAAAATAAAAATATTGACATAACCAAAACGCAAAAACAAACGTGATTTTATTGGTTGGGTAACCATGACAACGCATTTTCTTACCCTGTTTGAATCGTCAAATATCCGTGTGTAAAATATTCCCTTTTTGTACCAAAAAACACCAGATAACTTTGACGCGTGATACACATGTTATTCTCTCACTGTGCAACAATGATATGTTGTAACTTGAATGTATCCAACAAGCTGCTGTGGGATTCGCACACATGTTGCAACGACTTTGTTTTCATGTAACAGATATAAAAAACATTTTGTCATTTTTACAACACACTACCGATAGCATCATTGCTTTATCAGCAAATTTTTCAAAAGCAACAATCAGTCGTTGCTGTCAAACAAATTACTGATCTGAGTAATTATAAAATGTGTTGTGGATAAACTTCCACCTGAAGAAAAATGCCTGTATAGAATCACACACTAAACTATAGCTTTTTCGTCTATGCAAAGTTATGATATGTTTTGAACCATCTAACATGCATGAATACATATCGTAACTTTGTGTCGTAACTTTCTGAGCTCAAAAAGTTTGGACGACCTAGAACCTCCCAGATTATTGCATTATAGCTTTTGAGATTTTAGATGATTCGATGGACATGGTTGAATACATATGGTAATTTTGTATAGCCGGAAAAGCTACAGTTACAACTGTAGATCCTAAATTCTGTACTCCAGTACAGTTTGGATGACCTTGGACTTCCCAGATTATTTTATTATGTTTGTTGGCCTTCCGGAAGATTTAATAATCATGGATGAGTAGATATGTTGTATGTTACGAAATTGATATGTTGTATGTTACGAAATTAAGTTAACCGTGTTTCTCATCCCAGTTCAGCGCTACAACCACCACGTATTACGATCACGAGTTCTATAGAACTACAATATCACCACCGAAAGATATTGTAGTCCTATAGAACTTTACTAAATGTTTCTGGAATTGATTATCTGGTTTCGAAGATATGGCCGAAAGAAGTAAAAAAAAAAGGATTTTAAGAACTAAGTATATCTTGGTAAACACTTCACAGAATTAGACACAAAAACTATCAAATGAAAAGTATTGTGGTTCCATAGAGCCTAGAGCCTTTTTAATAATTCTGGAATGGGTGTACCAGTTCCAGAGATATCGCAGGACAACATTCCGGAAAACTTAGATCTTAGGAACTATGTTCGGAGGGAACGATCCCGATAGTTGTTAACATCCATACCTCTCACGCCAAAATCACGAGTTCAAATCTCACCCTCGGACAAGTTACAGAAATACTCAAAAAGGTATTTGAGTGATTACAATGTCTTTATCATTCATGCATTCTCGAGTTTGGATTCACTAGTAAAACCATCAATATTTATTTTGATCATAACTCCCCAGCAGACGGATGGATTTGCCACCACTTGAAAGCTCTTTTAATTTGCTACAAACTAAATTCTATCTGCTCCTACCTGCTTCTACCTGCTCCTAAGTATGGTATAGTTTTTTTTCTAATAAATTGTGTGTTTCAATACTACACATAACTTTGTAGAACATTTTATTGTCCTTAGAATATAAATAAAAATGTTCAAATGAAAAGTTTTTTGGAGGTTAGTTCTTATACAACTTTTTCTATCTCCAACTGAGTGAAACATACGATTTTTATGTCTTGAGTAAAGTTATTTGTATTGACTTTTTCTACAACTTTGCTGGAGACATCAACTCCCTATCTCAAAATCATGAAAAAGTTGATCTCACTTTTAGGGGGATTGATCACAAAATTCATGCCGTCAAAACACAAAGCTTGTCATATCCAATAACGTTGCCAATGACGCCATTGCTCTAGCTCCACTATTTAGGGAGTAATCAGTTGAGAGTATCCTGCATTAGCTCAGTCAATAAAGGCGCAGCTACAAAGCTAGAGGTGGTTGGGTTCGATGTCCGATCTGGTCTAGACATTTTTCATTAAGGAAAATTCCTCGGCTTCCTTGGGCATAGGGTATGATTGTACTTGCCACACAATCATACTAATGCAAAAATTGTATCTGGCATCGAATGCTCTCAATTAATAACTGTGGAAGTGCATTTAGAACACCAATTTGAGAGCAAGCAATAAGCAAGTTGTGAAAGCAATAAGCTTGAAATGCTAAATAATAAGAAGTTGAGAGTGTTGAAATCGACTTTTTGATCACTGTACATTGTAGCATTTCAAGTAGAATGTTTTACGAACTATTAGTACGTATGCAGAATTTCATTCAGAAACCAACAAAATTGCATTTGAGTTTACATATGCAACAAAAAGGAGGATCTGCAAATTGTTACTGATGCTTACAAATGTTTTCTGTTGTTTGCAATTATCTCTAATCTCCGATGTGTAGTATTGTTAGTGGAGCGTTTTACGTATTAATACGTATACAGAATTTCATTGAATGTTGAAGTAAAAAACATAACCCAACTTATATCCAGAATTTCACCTACTTCCCTTTTAGAAACCAAAAGAACTGCATCAACTGGGTCTTTTCTGCCACTACTTCCTTTCTTCCGTTCGATAGTCAAACACTCCTTAACGCGTTTTATCACACGGGATACGGTAGTATTAGTGATATCAAGTATCTTAGCGATACATCTTTGGGATGCATTCGGACTGGCAGTATGAGTGTACACATTTATTCCCGCAAGGTTTGCTGTTTCATTATCCATGGTCGTACGTTCTTCAGAGTTCAAAAAGTTAAAAAGATGTAACTTTTCAGATGGTTCTGCTGTTTGGTCAATATCGGAATCATAGTTTGTTTGCTTTACAATGAATCTGATTTTCACTGATAAAGATTCGCGCTTTTGAAGAGTACTCTAACTCCTCAAAGGGTTTAAATAGCGGAAACATTCCTGAAAATTCTATTAAATGCCAACAAAACAAACAATGACAACTGCAACAACACCGAATACTTCATCATTCCTCAATAGTGATGAAGTAACTCGACATGCACTAAACAAAGGAAGCGGAATGCACGATCAAATTACTGGTTTATGTCGCAAACAGAGGATTGTTTTAAAATAATGGTATGATCTAATATATACTTACCACAATACATATAGTTGGCTAATATTAATTTGTTTTAATTAGAGTATGAAATATAAATGTGGTTGTCTAATCGATAAACTCTTCAATTCCAACCCTTTTCAACTGTTTTAGGGTGCTGAAAAGAGTCGGTTTTATCTCTTGATGCCGCTGGGGTGGTCCATGCAAAGCCTACTATCATCAAATTCCAGATGTTCTTAAGTCTGATGGCTTGGCTGGTGGTTTATGGCCTTCAACTAAAAATATACAATAGCTTCATGATGATCATGAACAGTTATGATTGTAGTGTTGTTGTTCTTGTGAAAGTATGAGCGTGTATGTCTATTAGAATGTATCTTGAATTCTTCTTGAAAAAAAAAAAAAAAAAAAAAAAGAATGTATCTTGAATTGAACATCTTGTATATATGTCGTGTATTTTTGTTAACACGTAACGAATTCAGCATTGCAACATGCCATTTCCTGTCTCGGTAACTAAACTAAATGACGATTGGTGGCACGCAAGCCATCAAATTGTGAGTTGATGTTTGGTCTTAAGTACAACTGTGTCCATGCCATACGAAACAAACAATGAATCTAATTTTTTTTGGTAAATGAGTCCCTTAAGTGTAGACCCGAGGTGATAACCCACAATCACAACCCAGCAACTACCCGGTCTTGCTTTGTCTCCATACCACAGCCTGGCGGATGGTACCGAGTAGGCAAAGCGTTGTGTGACCACTAGACCAATCGCTTATTGATCGTCAATCAGTTTGGACGCAATTTTAAATCGCTCGCGACCACGCGCGTTTTGTTTTATTAATTTGTGCTTACTTTTCATTTTATTCTTGAGTGCTTTCTGCCGGTGCCGTTTATTCAAACATGAGTCAGATTAATTGTGAAGTGTGCTTATTGGACTCGTCTGTCGATTCCGTAATGTGGACGTGTATTGGATGCACACGCAAGTTTCACGCCGCCTGTGTGGGTGTGACGGTTCCCCGAGGCTCACTTCGGAACCCAAAAAAAGACAGAAAAGCTATTGATCCGTCGTTATTTGTGCTACCATGTTGTGGTTCATGCCAAACTCTGGTAACCGCAACTTTTGAGTTCAACGTTCTCACTCAACAACAAAGCTCCTGGCTAAGCAAATTAGCGAAAACACGGAGGTTATGCATCGACTTGCTCTCCAACAGGAAAACCAAATATAGTCTCGGAAGCTATTGAGAGTATGGAAGTCATTCTTACTAGCATAAAAAATGAACTGTCTTCCATTAACAGAAACAGTAGTTTGACTGGAAGTACTACTATGCTGAAAAATCATTTAACCTCTTTAGTTGACACAGCAATGACGTCAACAATGCATAATCTAGCAGGTGATCTAAAACAGGAGCTGCTAAATATTAACAATGAAATAAGTCAGCTCAATCAGCTGAGCATAGAAACCGCAGCCAGTTTAAATATGCAAAGCAACTCTATGCTAGAGCTCGATATCTTGGACGAGCTAAAAGCACTGACTGCGAACATAAACGCAATACCAAGGCATGGGGAAGCACACGCCAATGCACATTTAACTCCGTCACTCGATTCAAATCCCAGCCTGGCGATAGAATTGAATCATAACAACAAACACGACACCGACGACTCAGGTTGGCGACTTTTGGGAATGAGGAAGGTATGGAAAGCGGATTGGAGTGAATATGATGCTCGAAAATTACGTCGTTTGAATCAGCAGAAATTGGCTGAAAAGGCTAAAAAGAAGAAGAAACAGTATCTAGCAAATTTAGCAAGAAACGTCGACTTCATTAACAACAACAACAACAACAACAACAACAACAAACCAGCAAAATTGCTATTTAGATTTTTTATTAACAAATATTGAGGAAGATTTCTGTGTAGCAAAATCACTTTTTCCATTATGGAAAAATGAAGCTTTTCACACAGCAATTGAGTTTTCTTTATTTATCCACGAATACGAAAGACCCGACGACTTCGGATATGAAGAGGTCTTCCAATATCATTTAGCAAATTATGATATCATACGAAATAAAATTATCAGAATTGATTGGCAAATCATTTTTAAGAACGAAGGAAATATTGAGACTTCTGTTGAAGTTTTTTACAAATTATTGTTTGAAATAATATTTGAAGAAGTACCACTCAAAAAATAAGACGACAAGGTAAGTCAAACCAACCAGTTTGGTATAATAAACAAATAAAAAATTTGAAGAATCGGAAGCAAAAAGCACACAAAATATACAAAGAGATGGTAACAGCAATAACCTGGCAAACTACTTGAGTATTTGTGATGAACTGAATCTAACCATAAAAATGCATATGATGAGCACAATGCAAAAACTGAACTTGAAATTAAGTCTTGCCCAAAAAATTTTTCAATTATGTTAAAACTAAATTGAAATCTGACAACTTCCCATCTAGAATGCATCTTAACTCAAATGTTGGTAATAACGCGGAAGAAATTTGTAATCTATTTGCAACATTCTTTCAAGAAATATATACCACATTTGCTGAAGAAGATCGCGATTACGAATATTTCGATTTCTTCCCAGGATTTTCAAGGGACATTGGAGTTAGTCAAGTCGAATTTCAAGACATATTTCAAGGTTTGAATAATTTAGACGTTTCTAAAGGTTCTGGCCCTGATGGAATACCACCAGTATTTATGAAAAACTTAGCATTGGAACTTACATCACCTTTATTTTGGCTATTTAATATGTCATTGAAATCTGGGATCTTTCTCCAAACTGTGGAAAAGTTCCTACCTAGTACCTATTTTCAAAAGTGGAAAAAATCTGACATACGTAACTATCGTGGAATTGCCATTTTATCTTGCATTCCTAAACTTTTTGAAGCAATTATTAATGAAAAATTGTTCACTCAAATCAAAAACAGAATCACTACAAAGCAACATGGATTTTTCAAAGGACGATCAACTAGCACAAATTTATTGGAATTCGTTAACTACTCTCTGATAGCAATGGACAATGGTTACCATGTAGAAGCTCTTTATACAGACTTCAGCAAAGCTTTTGATCGCATTGACATACCCATGCTTCTTTTTAAATTGCAAAAATTGGGAATTGAGCCAGGAATTCTCAAATGGATCGAATCCTACCTTACTAACCGTCAACAAATAGTAAGATTTAAAGGGAAGAAATCAAACCCTATTCAAGTCACCTCTGGAGTCCCCCAAGGCTCTCATTTAGGCCCCTCTTATTTATTTTGTTTGTAAATGACGTTTCCTTTATTCTTAAAAACATTAAATTTCTTGTTTATGCTGATGACATGAAACTATTTTTAGAAATAAGAAATAAAGAAGATATTATTACATTCCAGCAAGAAATAAACGTTTTCTATGTCTGGTGTAACAAAAGTCTTTTACAGCTAAACGTAAAAAATGTAATTCGATTACTTTTAGTAGGAAACGAAGCACCCTAGACGTAACTATTAATTTAGGGAATCAGCCAGTTGAAAAGTGTAAAAGAGTAAGGGACTTAGGAGTTATCATGGATTACAAACTTACATTCATTGAACATTACAATACCATCATCAACAGAGCAAATAATATGCTTGAATTTATAAAACGTTTTTGTTACAATTTTCATTACCCGTACACAATAAAAACATTGTACATTGCATATGTGAGGTCAATACTGGAATATTGTAGCGTATTTGGTCACCCTTTTCAGTCATACAAGAAGAACGAATAGAATCGGTTCAGAAGCAGTTTTTACTATTTGCCCTTCGTAAATTAGGTTGGACAAGGTTACCTCTTCCATCTTATGAAGCACGTTGTATGCTAATCAGCATCCGATCATTAAAAGAGCGCCATGAATTTGCATTAGCTTCATTCGTAAATGATATTGTTGCGCAACGCGTTGACTCAGTAGAACTTTTAGCAAAACTTAATTTTTACATTCCGTCCCGGCAATTACGAATTAGAAATATATTTACTACAAGCCATCATCGCACAAATTGCGCCAAATTTGGGCCTCTTAATCAGATAATGGCAACGTATAATAAGCACGGAGAAAATGTTGACTTCACTATGACTAAAACAAAATTGAAGCAATACTTCAAAGCAATTAGATAACCTAAACATTAAAAATATAAACCTGATATGTTAGTTTTTTAAGACATACTACATATTTAAGAAGTGTAACATAAAATTGTAAATATCATTGTAACAAAACGGTCTACTACTGATTGACGACAAATAAATAAATAGATGAGAGCTGGTGTAGAACACTGAAATCATTTCGGTTTGCCTCACATGCTACATACTAGCGTTGACTAGCATAGTCCAGAATGAGGAGAGTCAAACACCGGCAACAAAGCATATAACAATTATTTTGCAGCTGAATGTTGTGGCTTTTGCCGTATTAAACATGGAATAAAACCTAGTCAAATAAAAAGAAGAAGGCAATTCGATCCATTTGTCATCCGTTTTTGAAGACCCGGAAAGGGAAAACCATATTTTCAACCTATATGAACATTCGTATGGAAGCAAACAAAGGTCATTTTTAATCAAAAATTTGAACTAATAGTACTTTAAAATTTAAAATTTGAAATTGAAATTTCAGTGCAAAAATTTAAGTTTTTTCTGATTAAATGGTGTATGATTAAAGTCATTCTGTTCAATCAAACAAGAGTATAAGCATTTTTCTCATTTTTCAAAATTCTGTAATGGCACCCGGTATAGAAAAGAGAGAAGTAGTCCTACGTTAAAGAGTTGTATGAAATTTTCCAGCCATATACACGCTTGGTAAATCGCCGCTGCCATCATTTATATCTAAGCTGGTTGAAACTTTAATCCTACAACTTCAATGAAATATCGGATAATAATACTAGTCGGATCCTTCATGCAATTGTCATGCACCTCTTCGAACTATATAACTCTTTCATATTTTCCTTAAGTTTGGAAATATTTATCGAATTCCATTGATATTAAGGTACACCCTATATTCGCACTGAAAATTAATGTTAGTTTATACTATGAAATCGAAGTTAGGACTAACGAATCGATTCGTTGTTTTTTTGCAACGAAGCTGATTTGTTGTTTTTATGAAGATAGCTTCGTTATTAATGTGACACCTCAACTGTCAAAAGCACGATGCATTTGTTGATTCAGAAAGAAGATTCGGGAATTTTACGAAAACAATACAAAGAGCTACGAATATTTTGTTGGAAATTGAATAGAAACGTAGCTCTGGGGGTTGCATGAATAACTGACAGGTCTACTATATCGGCTTGAAATGTTATTGAAATAAAAAGCGCAAACACGTGGAGTTGTCCAGCGTTTTGTGTGTGTTTCTGACATGGGATTCGATCCTGTATTCTGGGAAGAATTGTTATTGAATCCGTGGTTGATCTCACTAGTTATAGCTCTTGACAACGCTTTAATTTTTATCTCGAGATAAAAAAATTATTTCCGCCCACCCAACCAGCAACACAGCCCACCCACAGCAGCAGTTCGATAGAAGAAAAGCAGCGATTGGCTGGTCTGCACGAAATTCATGTCGTAAATTATACTTGCCACACAATCATACTAATGCAAAAATGGTACCTGGCTTCGAAATCTCTTAATTAATAACTATGGAAGTGCATTTAGAACACTAAGTTGAGTGCAAGCAATTTGCATAAAAATATATACAAAAAGGTGTAATAATAGCATTTCACCAGTTAAAAAGCAATAAGAATGTTTCGCACAATGTACGAGACATTTGGTCTGTTTACAAAATTCGGAACGAGTGAAAACTTATTTACGAATATAAATTTTCAGTGCAATGGTCCATCAAATTCGTCGCTTGTTCATCAAATTTCAAGAAGTTCCGAAAAAAAAAAAACGATTGAGAACCGCTGCTATAGAGCAAAGTAACAAAGTAACCGGATTGTTTTGGGTTAGTTCAACAGCCGCTCTATAAACCCCCAGCTTACTGCGATCAAAACTGCCAGCTTCGTAGAGATTTACCCCGCTTGCTACGCAGTCAGATCCAATCCACAGTGTCATCCGGTGTCTTTGTCAACCTAATAACCGTCCACCGGAGCAAAACAAATCCCCGTCTCAAAAACCGGCCCCACCTCATCCCCGAAGATAGATTATTAGATTAGCCCGTAGTTGAGTTAATTTATGTATTTAGCCTTACGCCCGGAGCATCCTCCCGAAGCTGATGTTGCTGAAAATGGCTTTCTTTGGCTTGGTCAGATATCTCCAGCTCGCTTCTCTTCTAAATATTGCACTGCACACTGCACCGCACACTGCACATTTGGAACCTTCTCTTGCAGACGCTTTTGCCGACGAAGCAAGGAAAAACAAATCACTGGTGGAAAGTCATTTATATTCTGCTGTTTCCTGACCACGGAACTGGTCCGGACTTAGTTCTCCGAGCGCAGGCGACGAAGCATACCATGCTGATCTAAGGAAGATATCACCTCCACTTCCAACGTGTGGCAGGTCAATCTACTGCGGCCAAATGAGTCTACCGACGGCGACGGAACACGTTCTCACTTTCCCATTTTCGAACCGACACACCTTTTTCTATCTTTTGAAACCGTGAAAAATCTATTACCCAAGCGTCGGAAGGCGAAGAAGGCGATACGATCATCCCCTCATTGCCTGCTTTGATTCGAAAAAAATAAGAGAAATGAAATTAGAACCTCCTACTTTGGCTCCGAGCTCCGGACTCGGGACGAAAAGTGCAACGTGGTTAGTCATTTTGTTGCACAATGATTATTTCTTGTTGTTGATAGCCAGTAAGACACTGAACTGGACACTCTGGAACTCGAATCGCCAACTGTAAACATTTTCACCGAAGAAAAAGGCGATGACTGAAATCGAATTAGCCGGCATTTCGCTCCCGATTCGGTTCGCAGCAACGATTTTGAAAACAGTTCTGCATCGGTTTGGTCCCTGTCCAAGGAGGTTGTTGTCTATTCCAATCTGCCGAGTGCCTTGGTGAAAAGCACTAAATGGGATTCAAATTGAGTTGTAATTAAATGAAGTTGCTGTGCATGGGGCGGGAATGGAAAAGGTCGGGTTGTTAGTTGTTTGTTTCGATCAATTCTAGGGAAAATTGTAAATTTGCTACCGTACTGTAGACAAACTATGGACGAACCTGGTTTTATATGACCTGATTTGAGGAACTTCTTTTTCTCTGTCATGAGGACAGATAAAAATTCGAATAATTTCTTCCAAGCGACAAAACCACATTCCAAATGATGCACATTTCAGAGAACATAAAAAACCAGAGTATACCTCTGGAAAAGGGGAGAAATTAGACGACAAAAACAATATCAACATTGGATATGGAATGTGCTAGAGCTGAAATGTATCTTTCCTGTGAATGAATCCCGTATAACTGGGTGCAACTTTTGCAAGTTGCAGGCTTTTCACACATGGTAAATGTGTGGCTGCTTTTCGATAGCAGCAGGTTAAGTATTTTGCCCTGCTGCATAATTGGTAATTAGAGATTAGAGAAAAGTTTAACTGGGAAATTCTGTTCAGGGTTGGGCAAAGCGTATCTTTATCCTCTACTAGCTGAACCCGGTGCAAGCCTTGCTACGCATGCAACTAAATGAATGAAAATTCAATAGAACCTGCTTGTTTATGTTTTTTTTTTTGTGAATGCATCTGGTTAAAATATATTCGTTTACTAATGTAATTTCTAAAAAAAAACAAAGATTTATGTTTTTAATTAAACTTTTGGATCGGTAGTTTCTAAAGGTCTTTCCTTCAGCGTAGAAGCATTTCATTGACAAAAAAATGTATTATCAAATGAAGCCGTATCCTGTCAGTTTGAATGTAATTTTCCCTTGCATAAACTTTCCCTGGGCATTGGAAAAACCTTGTGGTAGATTGAAAACTACCAGGTCCCAGGGCTTGAACTGGATCTTTACCCAAACGGGAAAGATGCAAACCAGTGTTTCCAGGGGTGATGTGGACCAGAAGTGCATTTGAACCCACTAGTAGTAGCATTTTCACTTTTAATTTGACAACTTTCCTTATTTTCATACAATATAGAATTTGTATAATTTCAATAATATTACTACCACTCAAAGAATCGTCTACTTTTATTATAACTGTGTTTTAATATGGGTCTGCAATTTTCTGGAAAGCATCACCACACAGATTCTACATTTGGTCTGGCTGTTGTTGGCAGAGGAGCGAATATTTTTGTATACTTCTAGAACGAAAAAAGAAATTACGCAAGAAGGATCAGCATGGCGAGGCTTGGAGCCTGATGCAAATCCGAGTCTCATGGCGACGAAAAAGGGACAGGCAGGCATCTTGTCCTATGGTTGGAACAAGACCAAGTAGCCGACCAAGAAAGACCTACGTGGACGAAGCACATGCATGAGAGTATCATCTAAGGCGGTATGTTCCCAACAAATCAAAAATAATAACAACAGTGTGGGTAAGTAAATCAGTTAATATTTCCAAAACTACATACACATCATACATACAAACATAACTATATATTAAAAGACCGCCCACAAATACCCATGTCCAACAGAGCAGCTTATTTTCCCGATGAGTGTAACGTCAAATACTTTGTTCCATTTGGGAGCGTAGAATATGGGCGATAGCTATTACATTATCACACCTGTACTATATGAAATTGCGCAGATACCAAAAACTGCACTGACACGAATATCACTAACAACGTAATGACACGGACAAAGTACAAAAACACGGACCTTAAAACAAATACCTGGACAACAAAACGCGTACACACTGACTGATACTGACTCCCAAAAATTTTCAAGAAGATTATGTGAGCTGATTTCGAAAGCCCGGTGTTTATTTGGTCACCATAGACTAATCCTTCCTGCATAATCACTTGAGAGTTTTCAAAAACCAACCCCGATCATTGCAATCCTATGGGGACAAAAAAAAAAAAAAAAAAAAATTTCCCTTGCATAAACTTTGATCAACTTCTTGTGCATAATGTAGCACTGAGAGTAACTCAAGCATCCCCCATTCTTGGCTAAGCAGGGGTCAAACTTCTATCAGTACATGCTTCTTACCCGAGAAATACACATTTTGAGTTTAAGTTGCATGGATAATTCTCATGTTTGGTTCCAGCGGCCACCCCCCCTCCCACCAGAGAGATGAGGTCTCAAACCACCTTAGAAAAAATCTTGTCTAAAACTCTCCCACATGCCAAAGTTGGTTCCATTTGCTTGATTAGTTTTCGAGTGATGTGGCAATTTGTGTTTCATTGGTGTGGGAGCACCCCCTTCTAGATGAGGGAGGAGTCTCGAATCATCATAAGGACCTTCACCGACTGCAAAAATCCCAGCAAAATGGGGAGAGGTATTGAACTTCCATAGAAATATTTCTTGCCTCCAAAAACCTCAACATGCCAAATTTGGTTTCATTTGCCAAATTTGGTTTCATTTGCTTCATTGGCTCTCGAGTTATGCTAAAAATGATGTTTCATTTTTATGGAAGTCTCTCCATTCGGAAGGCGGAGGGGTCTCAAACCACCTTAGAAACATTTGTTTCCTTCAAAAACCTCCATTTGCCGAATTTGGTTCCATTTGCTTGATTTGTTCTTGAGTTATGCAAAAATTCGTGTTTCATATATATTAGAGACCCCTCTTTCAGTGAGCGGAGGAGTCTCAAACCACAATAGAAACATTTCATGCCTTCGAAAAACTCCACACGCCAAGTTTGGTTCCATTAACTTGATAAGTTCTCGAGTTATTCAGAAATTGGTGTTTCATTTGTATGGAAGCCCCCCTTTGGCTCCATTCCAGATGACAGAGGAGTCTCAAACCTCTATAGATACATTTCTGGTCCTCCAAAAACCTTCAGATGTCAAATTTGGTTCCATATGCTTGATTAGTTCTCGAGTTATGCACAAATGTGTGTTTCATTTGTATGAGAGCCCCTTCTTACAGAGGGCGGAGGGATGAAGAGTCACCTTAGAAATATTTCTTGCCTTCAAAAATCTCTACATGCCAAATTTGGTTCCATTTGATTAGTTCCTGAGATATATAGAAACTTTTATTTCATTATATGACACCCCCCCCCAGAGAGAGAGGAGGGGTCTCATAGTATCGTAGAAACAATCATTGCCTTTAAAATCCCTGCATGCCAAATTTGGTTCCATTTGCTTTATTAGATCTAGAGTTATGGAGAAATTTTAGTTTCATTTGTATGACAGCACCCTCCTAGGAGAGGGGAGGGGTCTCAAACCACCATAGAAAAAATTGTCTCCACAAAACCCCACATGCAAAATTTGGTTCCATTTGCTTGATTAGTTCTTGAGATATGCAGAAAATTCTGTTTCATTTGTATGGGAGCCTCCTTTTAAGAGAGGGGAGGGGTCTCTGACTACCATATAAACATTTATTGCCTCCAAAAACTTCCGCATGCTAAATTTGGGTTCCTTTGCTTGATCAGTTCTAGAGTTATGCAGAAATTTGTGCTTCATTTGTATGGGAGCCCCCCTTTCCAGAGAAGGGAGGGGTCTCAAACCATCATAAGAACCTTCCCCGGCCCCAAAACCTTTTCCATACAAAATTTCACGCTGATCGGTTCAGTAGTTTTCGAGCCTATTAGGTTCAGACAGACAGACAGACAGACAGACAGACAGAAATCCATTTTTATATATATAGATAGATAAACCAATTGGAACGACTACTAGTGGAAATTTTGTTTTCTTGGGGATCTTGTGTCAATTCAATTGTTTGATAAATGAATCAGTATTTAAATTTACTATTGCTCCCTAATCACATTTTACAGAAAAGGTCTTTGATCCATTTTTCAATTTGAGACTCGCCGATGTTCTCCCTTCAGTTATGCACGCAAAAAAAACCGCAGTAGAAACTATCATTTCGATGGTTAAATTAAGCGCAAACACCAACAATTTTCACGTGACTATAAATGCGTTTAATTTTACCATGCCTGCGATTAGATCAACCATTGTGCGGTTGATATCAATAAGAGGTCTATCAAATGTACCGCAAATGTTGCAGGTTGTACCATAAACGTAATAAATTTGAGTGAAATTTCATGGTAGTTTTACAAATAGGCATAGTCGGGTAAAATGGTAGTTTTAAAACATATGAAAGATATTTTGTATGTTTGGAAATGCCATGGAATCAACAATAAATTGAAATAAAACAATAAATTTCAAGGCAACCAAACGTACAGTCCGTTTGCAGTCCATAATATCAGAACGAAACTAGATTCCAACGTGTGTAGACGCAAAAGTAAAAGTTCTAAATAAATAGTGTTCAATAGTAAATGTTGCCTTATTCATTCACAGCAAGTGTCCCAAGTCTGAAGTAGTAGGTTCAGGAGTCGTAACGCGACACGGCTTCAAGAAAACCTTGTATCCAACGAGTAGTCCGAACTACTCTAGCTCGTGTTTCCACTCCACTGGCGGAGTGTCCACCGAAGGCAAAGCGCCCAGCGAGGATCCTTATCCTCTAAAGGGTGTATTCGATAAAAATGGCACACACATATATACTCATCAAAATTAAACTGATTATCGGATTTTCTTGAAATTTTCAGGGAATGAAGAACTACTAATGAGTTTTGATTTACAACATTTGTTTTATTCAATTTCGTCTCCCATCTCGAATGCCCGCACCTTCCTTTTCACTCCATCCATCAAATTTTGTACAACCGATTTTTCCAGTGTTTTTGTTGTTTTTACCCAAATTTTCTTCAATTCTAGCTCTGTTTTTATAGTTTTGGGATGTTTGCGAAGTTCCGTTTTCATAATTGCCCAGAATTTTTCAATTGGACGAAGTTCCGGTGAATTTGGTGGGTTCATATCCTTTGGCACAAAATTGACTCCGTTGGCTCGGTACCACTCCAATACGTTTCGAGCGTAGTGGCAGGATGCTAGATCAGGCCAAAACAGAGATGATCCTTTGTGCTTCTTAATGAATGGCAAGAGATGCTTCTTAAGGCACTCTTCTGTGTAAATCGCACCGTTTATTGTTACGGAAGTGATGAAGGGAACACTTATTTCACCACATCCGCAAATCGCCTGCCAGATTAGAAACTTCTTTGCAAATTTCGATAGTTTCTTCTTTCGAACATCCTCCGGAACATCGAACTTCGACTTGGCAACGAAATATTCTTGCCCAGGAAGTTGACGGAAGTCGGCCTTGACGTATGTTTCGTCATCCATCACGATGCAACCGGATTTGGTGAGCAGCTTCGTGTAAAGTTTCCGGGCGCGGGTTTTCGCAGTGATGTTTTGTTTTTCATTCCGGTTTGGGGCTTTTGCACTTTGTAAACATGTAACCCAGCACGCTTCATGGTTTTCTGCACAAAACCGACTGACACCTTAGACTTTTAGCGACATCTCGAATTGACATGTTTGGACGGTTCTTGAATTGTTGTACGACTTTCCTGGCCATTTTACTGTCCATTGGACCACTTTTACGACCACTCCCTTCCTTCCTTTGGACACTCAGACGCTCCTTGAAGGTTCTTATTACACGAGACACAGTTGTATTTGCAATTCCAAGCCTTTTAGCAATCCACCGGTGGGACGCCCCTGGATTTTGATTGTGAGTGCACACAATTTTCTCATGGACAATTTCTTGTTTCGACGACATGACTGGAACTACTGAATGTATAACTATGAAACTTGGCAGATGTAAATAATACACTATGGATAAGATCTACTCAAATTTCTAGGTTTTTTACTCATACGATTCAAAAGTTACAGCAGATTTTCTGTGTGCAATTTTTATCGAATACACCCTCTAGCTTTGGCCTACTCCCGAAAAAGTGTTACAGTCCACTTTGCTAGTTCCCCCGGACGGAACATTGGTCCTTCGATTCTGGTGCGAAGAAGATTCCTCCTAACTTACTGTGGTGAAAAAGCGAATTTAAGAAAAAGAACAAGTGGAATTCCTATTCCAATAATATAAGTCCTACCAAGTGAACTTAAAAAAGAAACCAAAGTGGGTTCCCCCGGACGGAACAGAAATTTTCGATGGATTTTCAAAATAGGTCATAATTTTTTTTTATGACTATAAATAATCAGTTCCGTGGGCAAACTTGAAGCCTTTTAGTTCTTCTTTCGAAAGATCATCGAAAAAATAAAAATTATACATGTTACGAGCGAAAAACGGATCGTGTTCCATCTTACAAGCCTTTCCTCTACTTATGACAAATGATGACATCTCGATGCGATGTGCCATCCAGAAGGTGTACGTGTGAGACGGTGTTCAGCTGTGTTGTTTCGTTCTAGCAACTGCTCGAACTTTCGGCAATTTCGCGAGTGAATTTGAATCTAAAAATAATAAAATGTGCGCCAATTGATACTAATGGTTATCGAACCAGCGATGTGTGGAAAAGAATTGCTGAACTGAAATATGTCAAAAATCCCCAGCCCCAAAAATCCCTGCATACATATTTTCACTCCGATCGGTCAAACAGACAGACAGAAATTCATTTTAATAAATATAAAAATCCTGCGTCCAATAACCCCCACATGCCAAATGTGGTTTCATTTACTTGAATAGTTCTCGACTTAAGCAGAAATTTGCGTTTTATTTGATTGAGAGCCCCCCCCCCCACCCCCTACCCTCTCCTCCAGAAGGCGTAAGAGCATCTCGAATCACCGTAGTAGTGGTTAACATCCATATCTCTCACGCCAAAGTCACGAGTTCGAATCTCACCCCCGGACAAATCACGAGAATACCCAAAAGGTATTTGAGTGACTACCACGGGAGATGAACCAGCCCAGGGCTGAAAATATCTATTATTGAGGAATAAAAAAAACATCCTAGCCTATGGAGTGGATTGAAGATCTATTGTAATGACAATATGTGTTTTCCATTTATCTGGTTCATGAACAATAAGGTTCATGGTCAGAAATAGATTTCAATGTTATTTTGTATTATTGTATTGTAAATGTATGGGTATTTTTACCCGGGATAATGAAAAAAAAAAAACAATTGCCGAATAGAAACATTTTCGGGAAAACGTTGTTTTTACTTGTAGGTGACAAATCCCGAATCAAATACCTAGGCTAAACACTGAATTTACCGGTATACTTTTAGATACATACTCAAATTTTTTAATCTTAATATTTTTAGATATTTGATTTATTTATTTTCAGATTTTTAGTTGGTGGGTTTTCTTCTATTATTGCCAGAGGAGAACAGAAGAATGATGTGACCGAGTTTCAAAATTTGTCTTTTAAACTCAGGGTTTTGTATTTTCAGATTTTAAAACTTTTACTTGGTTTTATATTTTCCAATTCTTGGATTTTCGCCCGAAAAATTGAAAATTATATTACATCACATTATAATTTTTAATTTTTATGTATTTATTTTTTAATTTTTACATAAAATTTTTAATATTTTCATATAATTTTTAATTTTTAATAATTATGATTTTTAAATTCTTAGATTTTTGGATTTTGGATTTTGGATTTTGAGATTTTTATAGCATTTATTCACCCTATCTTCTGTACACTTTTGTTAATGTTTGTAGAACCTGTTTTACTTAGTTCGTTTTTCTCATCGAGGGCGTTAGTTAGAACATAAACAGCAAACAATAAAAATGAATTTCGCAACAAAGTAAAGGCACATGTTAACTATGTTGGTATAATTTGCAATGTTGTTTGAAAGAATATATACAAAATAAACGGAAAAAAGTACATCAATGTAATATTTACCATCTTGTTTGAATGATTTTCTTTTCATTCATCATTACATTCGGATGATTGTGTGCTTTACGATATTGTGTACATGCTTTTTAAGATTTTTTCCTTCATTTTTCAATATCTGGTTTTCGAAGAACATTCGCCTAGGTTTTCAAAACACATTTACTATCTGGAAAGACTCTTTTGAATTGTTATTGAGAGCATTTTCACCAATACAGTCATACGAAAAAAGAATGAAAATTTATATCACTTGCGAGTTTTCATATTACGTTGCAAAAGTCAAACAAGAGATTGCTTTCAAACACCCTTGATCTGATCTTTCATTGTGAAACCTTTTTGAATTGGAATGTTCATCCAGTACAGTTCGTTGCATCAATTTCCAGCAATGATTAATAGCCTCATCCTTTGTATCCCATCTTGTGGATCATCATTCATCACAGTATGCTCGGGAAAATCCAGCCGCACATATCAAAATTTCATAAATCAGAAACAAACAACTCACCATGAGTAATACGATTTAATCCATCCCAGCCAGCGCTTGCTACGATCGAATGTTTATCAAAAGAAACCCAAATTAACATACTTCGTCCCTTGACAGGTCATCCATCCCCTCGGCAACAGCGAGGCAAGATGTGACAGCACAAAAAAAAAGTGTTGACGCGCGCGACTACGAAATGTGACACACTTGAAAGTAATAAATTCAATCCTCGAGACATCTCCATTTAGCTTCACTTGCCTCACCTCCTCCTGATCCACGCTGATCCATTCGACTTTCATAGTCCGAGCTGACTTGTGTGTGCGCGCGTGGAAAATCAAGTGGCAAAAATTTAATTTATATCCGATGGTGCGTCTTTTGCTAGTAAGTGGTTCCAAGACGCAGTCAGACGACAATCATAATGTGATCAATCTGGCTGGCTGTCACCAACAGCGACGCCGACGCCAACGGGTTGAACTAACATCTTTAAGCACTTTGGATTCCAATGTACAGATCATCGTTGCAGGCTGGGAAAATAAGTGTCAGTTTCGACGTCACGATCTGTTGCTTCGAAACTTTCGGGCTAATCCTCGTTCCGGGAAAACAAAAGAACCATTCCTATTCGGTGTGGTAGCAGCATCGTTCAAGTGGTTGTACATTTACCCAACATGAAGGTTTTTCATGCCTGTCAAGTGTTCCCATTTCCACCTTGCGTGCAGTTCACTTGGATGATGTGCCTCGCTCACTCGAAGCATAAGTGATGCACTGTGATGCTCTTGAAAGGCTGTTCCAGAACAGAACGTAGTAGGCATAGTGTGCACCAGCCAAAAAGCAACGACTACTATATTGCTTGTACAACTGAAGAGGGCGAAGCACTTTTGCCCTGTCAAGTTGATCCTTTTTAACTTGCAGCTCCCAGGCAAGGATTATTACGAGTTTTTGCTCGTTCTCTTATAGCTACAGTTCATAGCTCTGGTAATAATGGTGCCATAGAGGAAAAAGTTAAAGTTCTATTCCGGTTTGACTTTTGTGCAGCCAGTTTTCAACGGAAACCATCCGACCGAAAGTGCTCTTTTTGGCTCTTCGTTCGTTGGAAATGTTGATGAGCTGGCTATAAGAAAAATAAGCATCATATAAATGGCCGTCTGGAGGAGGGTTTGGACTTTTTCGGGCGTACAGCAAAAGGCCCCTCGGGAGGAGCCAAAATTAGCTTAAGCTGTTTAATTATAGTCACGTAAATTATGGCGCTCTTCTTCTCCAGAACGGTCGGCGCGCGTTAGTGCGTGCTTGCAAAAGGAGCAATGAAAACTTCTTCTGCTTCATTTGTAAACGGCATTAGTGCTGCTGTGCATGGTAGAAGGCCTGAACATTCACGTGTTGGCTTCGTATCTGAATGTCGGGAAATGTGTCGTTCGGAAGGATCGCTTGCTGAAAAGAGCACAAAGCACGCGAAGGGTGATGACTAATGTTTGCCACTTTTCCAAGAGGCTTAGGGAGCAAACACGTGAAAGGATAGAGAACCCACCTTGTTAGTTTGGTATAATAACTTATTTACAGAGCTTTTCCCATTTATAATTAATCTCCTTTGCTGGTTGTTGCTGGCGCGAGATTACGGTCTGTTTGTCTCGGGGAGAAGCTGCTTTCTATGACAGTTACGGGATGCATAGTAGGCGATGGCAGCGAACAAGAAGGCAGTGGTTCATAAATAGTAAACATACCACATAGGAATTTTGTATTCTTAAAAAACGACCTCATTTGGGTCGTGAAGTCAGGTCACACCCATATTCTATGGAGTTGGCAGAAGATGGACACCGCGTTTATTTCACATTTCAAACCCCCCTGCAATGCCTTCCGTGTTGCTATACCGTCTGAAATTTAGTACAAAATTCTTGTTCTCAGAACAAAAACGAAAACCACAAAATGCTCTTCTCTCTTTTATGGGTTGACCACGTGTAGCGCTCTTTTATTGTATGCATTACAATTTATGCGCTACGTTATAGCCTTACCGCGGTTTGGACTCCAGGGTGGCCACAGAACCGGGAAAACCGGGAAAACCGGGAATTAACCGGGAATTCTAAAAAACCGGGAGAAACCGGGAAAAAACCGGGAATTTGTGTTCACATGATTGTTCATAATTTAGATTGTGTGTTATAATAATCAAGCTCTAGGTATTCCTTTCTTAGCGTGTTGATCTATAACGATCTTTGAAATTTCAGAGTGTGTCAATTGATGTACCTTCTATAAATATCCTGCACACAAAATCTTGTAGTAGAAACTACCATTTTACCTGACTACGTCTATATTTAAAACTACCATGAAATTTCAGTCAAATTTACTACGTTTATCTTCAAACCTTCAACGTTTGTGGTATATTTGACAGACCTTATGTTGATACCATACTGTACTATGGTTGACTTCAATCGCAGGCATGGTAAAATCAAACGCATTTATAGCCAGGTGAAAATTTTGGTGTTTGCGCTCAATTTGACCCTCGAAATGGTAGTTTCTATTGTGGTTTTTTTGCGTGTGGATCATTCTTGTGTGTTTGTAGCGACCAGAGTTGCCGCAACATTTTTCGTTCCCATTTTTAATTTTCACCAAAAATCTTTTTAATCTGTGTTTAACAGCAGAAAATCTTGGCAAGAACCTTGCTTCAAATATTCGAATTTAGATGGCTTTATTCAGATTGTAGCAAGTTCGCAATGAACTTTCTAAGCAAGATAAAAGTCAGCTTCCCATCTGCTTGTTTGAAACACAGCAGTTTTTTCCAACAAGTTTCCAAGTCATGATCTTCGATGGCCTGTATCTCATATTTTTCGTAAAAGTACGGATATTGTTTAGAAATTGAATTGAACTCCTTCAAAGTGTGCAGCTTCTTGGGTTCAACACACGATGCAGTTCCTGTTGACAACTGACTAGAACGCTAGCCATTTGGTGGCAGCTCGATGCAGAACGTTGAAGTTCAAGATATTTTGTATCATCTGGAATTCCTTGGATCATTTGAGGCTGCATGATAAGTAACTATAAATATCTTGCATCAATTGTTCCAGTGGCAGCTTCTTGCATGTATAGCTTGCACAAAGAAATAAAAAGTGGCAAGTTCATTTGATAATTATCAAATGAGAACTGACACGTTTCAGCAGCTTTTTGACGGATTGGTCAGAACCCATCATTACCGGTGTTCTATCTGATCGACAGCCAAGAAGCCTTTTTTGTAATCGTGCCATCGATCTGGTATTGTTCAACAAATGCATAATATATATTGAAATGGAGTTTTCATAAGGGGACATTGGGTCGCAATCATAAACAATGGCTTCTACCGCAAATTTCTCGAGAATGCTAACTTAATCATAGGGAATTACCACGATGATTGCACAAAAGCGGAGTTCCCTTTAGAATAGAAGTTTTAGTTTACTTGAGTGAGTTTGCATTTTCAAGAAATTTGCGGAAGAAGCCATTGTTTACGTTTGCGACATTGGCCCTTATGAAAATTCCATGTCGATATATAGGTTTTCGCACGGCAATATGATATTAAAGATAACCAAAAATCACTTTCAAAATAATATGCTTCGAATAACAAAAATAAATATCGAGAACATTCTTCCATTCGGAATGAATGCATGAAGATATTTCTAAATTAGAAGAACAATATTTTTATAGAAATCCTTCAGCAATTACCTTATAGTTTTTAGTTCTTTCAGGTTTCTTCCAGGGATTCTTTTACAATCACAAAACTTCATAAGTTCAGGGATTCCACCATAAATGTCATTACAAGAAAGTTTAACAGAACAGCCAATGAACTGCCAGAAGCACCTGCTGAAAAAATCCCTGAAGGAATGGCTACAAACTCCTGAAAAATACCTATAGAAACGCCAGAAGGAATTTCTCAAGCAATGGCTGAGGAAAAGTTTCTTACAAAAATTATAAAGAAATCATTTGGCGGTACACACACAAACTGACTTTCCGACTGTCATCTGTTTTCAGACTATCATCTAAATTATTTTCTTTAGCTTCATGGGCCTAAAACTGAAAGCAGAATTTGTAAATCGTTGGGTCCTAAAATGTAGTCATTTTTATATTATAAACAACGCTTATACTGAAAATATAATTTTATTAAGCTTTGGAACTCAATTCGTTCAACATTGTTTGCTTGAAGTAATTGAATCCTAGAGAGTTTGAGCTGTTTAGTGGAATACCTGTAACTAGAAATAAGAAGAAAAATTAGTATCTTCCATTTAATTCCAACTACCTTTGCTTATCTTCGACAGATACGCGTATTTCGTCTACAATGTGCAGACTTCTTCAGTGTCTCGTACTAATAACTCGACTTGTCGACTCAAGCCGAGTTATTAGTACGAGACACTGAAGAAGTCTGCACATTGTAGACGAAATACGCGTATCTGTCGAAGATAAGCAAAGATAGTTGGAATTAAATGGAAGATACTAATTTCTCTTCTAATTTCTAGTTTGAAGTAATTGTTTTCTATTCGTTATTATAGTTCATTACTACATCCGCGACTTAACCCGGGAAATTTTTAACATTTGGTCCGAGAAAACCGGGAAAAAACCGGGAATTTGAAAATCAAAATTGAGTGGTCACCCTGGGACTCGGATGAACCCTCCGACATCGGTGTAAGATAACGCCGCGTTCTTGCCACAATGCAACGAATTGAAAATGGCCAAACCTTTTCCGTGATTTGTGACCATAAATCCCCACCTTGCATCGGCGAACCACAGCTGACAGGAGAAGGTCGTTGCCTACTATGATTCCAGGCACGTGACGATTGTGTATTCTTTCCGTTCTCCAACAGTTTTTTGTTTTGTCTGCAGCGCATCGGCCTCCTTTGATCGCGCAAATTAATATTTATCGTTCTTTATCGTCTTCATGCCTGCCTCATCCGTGCAACTTTTTCGCTTGTCATTAAATTGTTTACATTTGCACTTGACACCGCACGCAAATCACTTTTTGACAATGAAACAACACACTAATCTAAATGCAAATTGGTAAACCTACTGCAACAAACCCGTCTACCAGCGTGTGTCACACTTTGGCCAAACATTATTTTCGCTCACATCGGTTGGAGTACGGCAAAGTTCTTCCCAAGGGGTGGAGGCTCCGAGGCCGGGGAAAAAGTGGGGAAATTTTGTAAATTATTATTATACGATTATCATAAAATGGAAATTTGCGTCTGCTTCACGTTGTTGTTGTCGACGTCTCATGGATGGGTGTAAAATTGCTCAACAGGCTCTTGAATCCCTACCAGTATAGAGGTTTATTCAAACCCGGAATAAACGTTCAATCTCTGCTTTGATGCCTGCACCGTGTGCATGCAAGCTGTAATACCTATATGCCGGGAGATCAGTAGAAGAAGGAAGTATCTTTTATGTTTGGCTTACTTATTTATGTGCACTTGTGTGTGCCCCCTTTAACCGTACTTGCACTTTGGATGCGGTTTTGGTAAGCGGGGAGAGATAAGTGCATTAACATGTGTTTAGCACGCTTTTGTGCCGTGGTTGACTTTGTTGCCGGATGGTTGATATTTTGACGCGCTAAAGCTTCTTATCACCGATCGCGGAGCGATACTTGCACTAAATGAATGCAAATTTTCCTCCCACTTATTTGCATTACTCTCTTACTAGCAAATCTTGAATTCCAATCAAAAATTCATCGCCACTCCCGTTGCCTCACACACTCAGACGTTCTTGTCAACTCAAGTGGAAAACGATGGCTGTCGACGATAAAGTTCAACTTCACACAGCCTCTGTGCAGGGTTCATAACCTCAATTAAACCCTTTCGAATCTTAATCTCCCGGTCGGTCGGAGGGGACAAGATCAAAAATTCCTTCACGCCAGACTGAACAAGTCACCATCGGCATCAGGCCACACACAGAATCAGAACACAGTGCTGAGCAGTGAGGTCAGATCTTCGGATTCACATACCACTGGGATGCCCCCTCAGCTACTTCGATGTAGCATTAAATAAATTCCCAGCAGATTTTACAACACTGGTGTTGGGTTTGTCTCCCTTACCTATATGCGACCTACCTAGACTGGTGGTTTTGTGAAAAAGATGAAGATAATTATAAAATGATATATCCTATGAAGGAGAGACACTCTGCTGCACATACATCCAGGCATACGCTTACTGTGGTTATTGTTTCGTCGTGGGACCGAGAAACGAGCGAAGCTTGCTACGTCGGATGATCCTCCCAATAGAGCATAATCCACTGGGGGACAAGATAGTGTATCGCTCTGTTCCGGAAGACGTAATTTGGTTCTCTGCCTCTTCATTCTTACGGGTAAGAAACTTGTTCGAACTCTACACACTATCCCCCGGCGTTGTGGCGTTGGCCAGCTCTCCACGAAGAAAGGCAACTCAGGAAAATGTATGTTGGCTGCTAATTCCTGCTATTTTACATGCTAAACGAAGACGAAAACTCTCAACAAGGAACCAAGGGACGTAATTTGAAGTGGAAAATTTATGGGAAGCTTGTTGAATGAAACTTTGCCGCCACCGGTACAACCCTGGTGGGAAGTAAAAGTTCGAAACTGCTCCCTTGTCTGTTTCCTGGCGAACCGACAACGAAAAACTTTCCAACATCAGATGGCACAAGTTAATCCACAATTTAATGTAGTTGCAGTGCGCACCGACCGCGCCGGTCCTCGCCGCTGAATGCCGAACAAAAAATACACACACTCATTTGCTATTGTTATTGCTTCCCCTCCTTGGCCACCACTGGAAGATTACACTTCACCCATGGGGAATATCGCAGCAGGCCAAGCATACTTTTCAGCATAATGCCGAACATATTTCGCACATTTTGCTCGGATGTTGCGTCCTCCTCCGTCCGTCCGTTCGTCCGTCCATCCGTTGGAAACTCAAGGCTTGCTTGATGTGCACAGGAATCGTCCCAATTTTGCGGTTTCTGGTTGGAATGTTTTAAATTGGGGCAACGGGTTTGTGTTTTTTTCTGAGTTCTAAATTTGTTTTTTTTTAGGCTTCCTTAAAATTGTGGGAATAAATTTAATTCGTTGTTTGTCATCTTATCGATTGACTCTGTTGACTGACTTGTCTGGTTGTCTGGTCTGGTGAATTGTTTTTAGGTTGTTCAAACATATTTGACGCGCAAATGAAAAGAAAACTCCGGATGTGTAGCCCATGTAGCACTGAACTGGTGCTGCCAAGTGCTTGTATCAATGATCAAAATCGTGATTCATTCTTCAATTATCATCATCGCGTATTCAAAAGAAGAGTTTCTGTATATTAATAGACGTATGTACATATAGATTGTAATACGTTATTGTTGAGAACACTACCATTTTTGGTGCGAAAAAATTACAGTACACAGAACGGCAAAACTTATCGACTTAATTTAAATCACATTTTACGTTTGGGTAAAAAGTAATCATATGGCAGTTTAAACCAATTTTTGGTGTAAATACTCAAAATTAAAAAAAAAACTTCATACATCAATAACATAAAATAAATACTTAAAATTTTGAAAACTGTATTTTGACCATTGCATGAAAAGGTAACACATGCAATCAAAATTGAAATGAATTGATCAACTCTTTTCAGTCTTTTTTTACGCGGTTTCATTGTAAAAGTGGATCGTAACCCCCGTGTTAAAAATGACCTTAGTGTATATAGATAGTATGTCTTGAGTAACGATGGAGTCAATTTTAATTCAAGCAACTTTGCCGGAGAACCACATCTCTCGTTGTGTAAGATTTTCAGATATTTGGTGTTACTGCAACAAGCTTTCAAAACTTAATTTTCCTTAGAAATACAAAACCGTTAGCTTTCAGAAGGGTGTTTTAATTGAATTAAAACACGCAACTTTTTGGAGGCCATGATAAAGATAGTTACCATATTGGAGAAGTTATCGATAGATTGAATGACAAAATAGTCATGTTTTGGGCACAGTCAAAATTCTGATAAAACCAGGCAGATAGGACCTTAATCAGATAGAGGTTCGGTGAACAGTTTCTCCGAGGATCAATAGAACACTTGTCTATTCTAATATCCTCCTTGACTATTTTGCTTACAAAAATGGTGATGCTAATGGTAGTGTTCAACAGCATCATTCTTCTTCTTATTTAGCATTTTAAGCTTATTGCTTTCACAATTTGCTTATTGCATGCTCTCAACTTAGTAAAAGCACTTTCACAGTTATTCACAGCAATAACAGCATCCTTACTGTTGGTTAAAATCGGTACGAGGCGGCCCTATTCCGTTATTAAAAATTGCCAAGTTTTACCAATGAAAATCTAGCATCATACTTTGTGAGTAGCCCCATCTGCATACTTAGTGTTGGTTTATGGAAGAATTTTTTTTACAGTTAAACAAACTGTTTTCTGATACTACAAACATTTTTGGCCCAGGAGTTGAAAGGTGATGGTTGAGAAGCAAAAAACAAAGCTAACGCGCATGCGCGCGTGAGTGACTGCCATATAATTCCAGATGCACTCACACATCAAATGGTGTACAGATGGGGAGCTCTGAGTTTTTTTGTTTTTCGTTGAACAATAATTGTAATTTTTCGAGTTAAATTTTTTCTCGGATGTGTTTTTTTACTTGTGCGCGAAATACTAATTGTATTCGTGCTGTTCCTTTCGAAAAGGATGATGTGAAAATATTTGCCGAATAGCGGAGTGATACTTCTGTAGAGACATAAATGCATCCTTAAGCATCACAGGGAAGCCGTCCAAATGAAGACTGAAGATCAGCAACAATATCCGGTGAGATCTTTCTGAATTTGAACGATACTGCTAAATACGTGCCATCATCAAAACAACAAGATTTGATGATGGAAGTGTATGCACAGTACCTATATCCATTTGATATTTGTACCGTGTTTATGCGGGGCTTGTTGTCAGTGAAAGTGACCTCGGAATGGACGTGAGTAACCAGGCATTCTGAAATGGGTCACTGGATCCCAACAGAGCTTTCACCTTCCAATTCCCGGGCTAAAAATGTTTGTCGAGTCGACAACAGTTCGTTTAACTGCAAACATTTTTCTTCCATAAAATCACTGCCGGACAGTGGGCGTTGGATTGTGTATACACACACACACACACACACACACACACACACACACACACACACACACACACACACACACACACACACACACACACACACACACACACAGGAGTTGAAAGGTGATGGTTTTGTTATGTTTGTCGTGACCCATTTAAGATTGCCTGCTTACTCACGTTTATTCCGAGGTCACTTTCACTTACAACACGCCCTGCAAAAAACACAGTGCAAATATCTAATTGTTTTATAATATTGCGTACACACTTCCATACACTGCATTTAAGAATATTATGTTTCGAGGATGGCTTGTAGTTAGCAGTGTCGTTCAAATTTAGTTAAATTCAGATAGATCTCACCGAAAATTGTTGCTGGTATGCAGTCTTCTCTTGGTATGGCAAACCGTCCCCAGTTATGCAAAAGGATGCTTTTTTGTCCCTACAGAAGTAGCGCTTCGTTATCAGGGAAACATTTTTACTTGGTTCAATTCGAAAGTGTCAGTACGAATAGTGCCGTTCCGTAAAATCACAGGTAGAAAACAATTTGGACAAAAAATGTTTCTTGAAAAATCACAATCATTGTGCAACGAAAGAAGCAATTTGATGTGTCCAAATCGGCTTTCAAGCGTTACATAAAACTTATTTTTTGTTGGGGCGTAGAACCACTGCGTCCACTGAATTGAATTTTTTTGGTATACCCCTATTCTTTGGTTTACTATTACTATTCGCATCTTAAGGCTTGATCACCATTTGTCAAGTGAACAGCCTAAGACGGGTCTCCCAGTCAGGCAAAATCGAGTTTATAAAACCCACCGAAACCTTTCCAGGATTCACAGGCCAAAATTTTACAGGTTGCATATACACACATTTAAGTCTGTTGTTGTACAAAGCATCAAAACTGCAGATCAGATACAGAAACGGCAGATATCATTCTGAACCTTGCCAATTTTTTCAAATGATATCTACGTACAAACTAACGTACTCTATTATTGATCTCCAAATGATTTTTATTTGTAACATTTGGAATTATTAACCTTTTCGATTGAACACACTTTGTGGTAACCAACCAGTTGGTCATCAACCTTTGTTCTTCCTAAGATTTCAGTTAAATGTTTATGGTATAGTATGACATATCGTAGAATGGTTCTGGGCCAATAAACTGCATTTCCAGACCAATTTGAATGTACATTTATAATTACTCAACCTTTGAGTGCCGCTTGGCTGTTTGTAAAAATACAAATATTAGCATGTCAATACTTCTTTTTCAGACAAATGTTAACACATTTTATTATCGCAAAAATCTCAGTCTGTGGAAGACTGTTGGATAGTTTCCCATCGCCACTAAGATTTCTACACCAGGGCCGAAGATTCCTGCTATAATTTTCGTTCCAATTTTTGAGCCATCTGTAAAGAATTTTATGGAACCATGAAGGGTTGCCGAAAAGTTGATTCTGTCCAAGTCCTTAGGATTTAATATCTAACAAGACAATAGTATGAAAGGACAGCAAAACATATTAAAGAAACATTTTACATAACTGGAAGAATGTTCATGACTCTGAAACAACTAAATCACGCCCTAAATATATCAAAGAATTTTGGAATGATAACGCACTACACAGACACAGACACTGACAAATCGCACCCTTTTCACAACTTCTCAAATAATATTTTGAGTAAGATGCACAAAGTGTAAGTAAACAAATGTGAAAATGTCAACACAGACAAACATTTATTTACATCATTATATGTACATTTTTCTATTAAAATTTATATATTTATCAAAATACATTTACATTTATATATTCACATACGAATATTAACATTTATATATTTACATTAGCATACCAGCATATGTAAATAAACACATGATAACAGTTGAATGTAACTGTATTAAGATAAATATATTAATGTAAATAAATGTAAGTAAACAAATGTGAATATGTCAACACAGACATACAGACACAACACTTGCAGTTTATTTCGTCGATTACGCATTAAACGGTCAATTCGAATGTTTCTTAATTGGTAGTATCACCACAGATAGCGCGTATACTCGATTTTCTTACGTTTAACGTTAACACAATACTGCTATCTGTTCAGCTTTATCATCCATCACAGTGTGTTCAACAGATGGCATAGGTGTGTTAGTGACGATGATTTGTAGTGCAAAATGTTAAATGTATTATATCTGTTTGTCTGTTATTTAAATGTTAATAAATAAACTCCAACTCCTACAACTTTTTTTTCTATAATAGGGTAGGGAACGACTTAAGCACCCCGGGACCCTATTTCAAGCACGGGGTAAACGTTAACCTACAACGCTCATTTTTTGCAGTATGGTGCTTCACTCGATGGAGCACCATACTGCAAAAAATGAGCGTTGTAGGTTAACGTTAACCCCGTGCTTGGAATAGGGTCACGGGGTGCTTAAGTCGTTACCTACCCTAACTAGCAACTTTTTTTGTATCTTCAAAATATGCCTCATTCCATACCCTAAAAGTTATCTATCCAAAGTTTACAAATTCAAATTGAAATACAAAAGTTATTACAAAAAAGCGGTTTTTTCTAAGTCGCACCCTAAGGAAAGTCAGGAAAACTGTTATAAAACGATTCGTAGATGAGATAGAAGTTGAAGTTCTATCAGCAAAGTTTCATTAAATTAAAATATCTACAATTCTGTAGAAGCTAAACATTCTCTAAATCATAAGAATAAACAGTTGAACATAAAAGGACCACCCTAGTCACCACTGAATCCAAAAGATAGCTCTAATTTTTTAAATTAAATCTTCCGAAGACATCATCTGTCTAAATGTGTTAACGATTTTTGTCGTGAAATTTGTCCATTCGTACCATAGTGCAGTGTCTGCGGGGCTGTTCATAAACCACGTAGACTTATTTTGAACATCTCACCCCCCCCTTCGTAGACTTTTCTCCATAGTTTTTTTAATTTATGGTGCTCTTCTCCTCCCCAGAAAGTCTACGTGGTTCATGAATAGCCCCTTCCTGGGCGCCGGTACGACCGGTGAATTGTCTTTAAAGGATTATGAAATCTATTCTATTCAAGGCCTTGCATAGAGGTTTCGGCGCTATTCAGCGTGCAGCTATTCAGCGTCCACCCAAAAAAAATTTAGAAAGATAGTTCTTAGAGTTTAGAAATGGTCGCCACCGCCTAACGATTTGCATCGAGTTCTCGAAAGCTCAATTGTTTTCAAAATAACCCACCCTCCCCGCAAATGGAAGCAACAATGTACGTACTCCCTTTTTCGGGCAAATGCAGTAACCACCATTACCTTAACTGCCATCTCGGGGGGCCATTTCCACCTTCCACTTTTCTCTGTTGTTCTCTCCTCTGCTGGAAGATGTATGTTATGTTTACGTTTTAGAAGCCGCTCGCTCCCCACTGGAAGAAGGAACAAAAAAACGCACATCCAAGGGAATTTTTTCTTGCACGTTCCACGCGAGATCGGAATTTGCAAGTAAATTTGAATTCACGGAGTCTATTCTGGACTGCCTTCCGTTGTCGAGTGGAGCTGAGCAAGAGGAGGGAAATTGCCAAAGGTGTTTCCTCTCATGCCGAGGAGTTGTTTCTCGTTACATCAGTTTATGTTTTATTGCGTGTTGTTCAACGTGTCAGGTTTTGTTTGCCAGTACGAGCAGGCAGGCGGTATCCTTTGTAGCTGAAATGAAATTAAATTGTTTACAGAAGGCTGTGACGGGACAATTAGGCTTTGAACCCTGCTCAGGAAGTGTGCAAAGAGTGAATGTTGTCAGACACGGCTCTATTAAATCCCCATCAAAGCAACCATCGGATTCCATCCTTCAATTCATCCATCAACATCATTCCGGTACGACGCCTGCCTCGATCAAGGTAAAGCAATTGTGAGCACGACGTTGAAGCAATCGTTTTTTAATTTTTAATGCACCAGATAATAGGAAACTTTATGCTTCCGTCAGCACCCGTTCGTGTGGGAGCTTTTTCCATCCAACAGATCAACTTTTATCTCGTGAAGGACTCTGACACACTTCACATTGCTCTGGCACGTGAGCTCCGCCGGAAGCGGGGGAAATATTTTACCATAAACACCCACTTCCTCGGGAATTCCGGTGGTAGTGTTAGTGGTGCTTCACCTGCCTGCCTGCCTGTCTGCCGACCCTCTGTTCTGTTGGAAAGTTGCGAAAAGAGCAAGTAGGTAGGTTGAATGCTCGCGAAAAGAACACACGTTCCTCTTATTGCGCTGCCGGCTGCAGTGGTGAACGCGACGTTTCAGACGATACTGGTAGATAGATTGCATAGCGTCGTACGCGGAAAAAAGTTGATCAGTATACTCTGGAAACAATTGAATAAAGTCTCCTCCTACATCCTGCGTTCCCTCGGCTGCCCCGAAGACGACGCCTACTTTTCCTGTATTATGGAAATCTTCGTTGGTCTATTATAGATCACCTATAGATACAAGATGTTCATCGTCATCGTCGTCGTCATGATGACGAAAGAAAAAGTTTTTGAACGAAAAAGCCCCGGAGGAAGGGCTCGCTCTGGCTGCAAGTGGGTTTGATCTTGGAGCTGTATTAAATTGAATTAAATTAATATAAATTAGATGATAATGTTTGAAAAACATTTAATGTTCTTGTAAAACGCAGCGCTGGGGGGAAGGATGTGGGCTTGGCCCGCTATCGCTTTTATCAAATGTGAACGGATGTTTCTCCACTCATCAGAGGGGGCAAGTCCTGCAGCTTGTGAACCGGGTGAAACCGCAGACAAAGTTTTGCCCTTCTTATCGTTCCGGAATCAGAAGTCAGAAAAGAGCTGACTTGAATCGCTAAATTCGGTGGAATTGGCGGGGAAAAGTTTCGCTCGAAATGAAAGCTGTTCTGTGACGGAGGAGGATTTTTTTATTTTTACTGCAATCAATACAGAATACAATCGTTAAGTTTCGATACTATAAGAGTATTGTCTATGGTATAGTGGTTTTCGAACTATTCTTGGGTGCGACCTGGTTTAAGTAATTTCTTTAAAATCTAGCGAAATGGGTTTGATATGGATGTTATTTAGTCTCCAACATTTATTTCATTCGAAACAGGTTCTCGTTTTCTCCGATTCAGATTCTCACTGACTGGAAAAACTTCCATGCAGCCAAGAACATAATTAAGATGGACATTACGAGAGTTGCCAAAGAAATTAAACATTGCCGATGAATAAATGTAAAGAAGTTAAGCTTTCTGAGATAAATATGAGTTGTTTTCCGGGGTATTTTGGATCTTGAACTCGTTGAACAGATGGAATCAGCTTCAAGATGGATTTAAAAAAACCGTTGAACAGAATTCCAAGAGTTGCATCGTTGGAGTTATTTCTATTTCCTTCAGATGGTCTAGTAATTGTACCCAACCGAAATCCTTCAGTCTTGTCTGAACAGCATCGAAATTGAAGGGTATGTGTCCTTTGACACAGCCTTTTTTATTATAACGGATAAAATATTTTAGCTACAAGCGATATTGGACTAGTTATACACTTATTATTAATTACCGAAATTGTGTTGACATTTTTACGGATCTGACTATAAAAAAGAACATTTGCACGAATTATCTGTGTTATGTATCAGCAGATACGATCCCTTAACAATATTATATAACAAACAACCTTCCACTCATTTTTTGCTGGGGTCAACTTCTAGCCCAAAATTTCAAACTCCCTAATATCCCGCCATTGAAACTCATCCTATGCCAGGTTATCACTAACAAATTGTACACTCTATTTTATAATCTATCACAGTAAACGTACTGTATATTATAGCAAATCAGTCACAAATTATTACTGGAGTATTTTGTGTCTAGATATAAGGCCAAGCAGCCTGCCCTGAATTATCACTGAGGTCATCTGGGACATATGTATACAGCAAAGCAATTGTCCAATTTATCACAATGGTTTCAATCCACAAAACAACAAATTTTCATGAGAATTCCGTTTTGTTTTTTTGGGAAAACTTGGATTTTGGATTCGCCCTCTAAATGCTGAGCATGGATTTTATGGAATGGATCTTCCTGAATCCACTGGTGCTCACAGATTTTTTCTCACACGTATGGTTGATGAGAAACCGGTTTAAATTCACAAAACTAAAGATTTTCATGAAATTTTTGTTTGTTTTTGTTCTGTAAAGTTGGATTCTGCCTTTTGAATGTTTGGCTTAGATTTAATAGAATGATCCTTCCTGAACCCATTGGTGCTCACAGATTTTCGCAGTCAGTCAGACTCAGTCAGTCAGTCAGTCAGTCAGTCAGTCAGTCAGTCAGTCAGTCAGATAGACACAGTATATTTTACAGAGCTTAAGGACATCTTTATGGGCAAACACAACACAGAGGTCATCGTACACTGTATCAGACTGGGGTCAGGGTCGACCTTGAACAAAAGCCGACTTCTGATCCCACTATAATTGATATTACTTCTTAGGGGTTTTGGCCATTTGGCCGCAATGGAGCCATTTAGCTTCTACTTCCTCCACCATTCTACGCAATCTACATGAGTAGTCTACCCTACTCCGACGAAGTATTCCTCTTCAGTGGAAGTTCTCCCTCAGTTGGCCATTTAGCTCCCACATACTGATGCAATTGGCTCGAGTAGTCTCCGAATCTGGATCTACCATACAGCAAAGGAGAGTATCCCGACGTTCGAACATGCCCCGAGACCGACAACTCGCTACTCCACTCGCTACTTCATTCTCCCGTTATTTTCGCTGTAGAGACGAGACGATTTGAGTAATGGCTCTGTTAATCGCCTTCCACGCGCTTTCGTCATGATACATTCTATAGACGATGTTAACTGGGCTGGTATCTGTCCCGCTGATGGCAAGCATCTCGCTTTTGCAACGATCCGAATCCTCGGTAGTCCAAGACCACGTGCTCCGGTGTCTCTTGGGCGTCTACGCACTCCACTCCATGCAACTATTGGCTGAAGCAAAATAATCAGACGGAAACTGCTTCCATGTTTCCCTTTCACCCAGATCAACAGATCCGATATGAACTGGTGCGTCCATCGACCGATCTCCCCCGTGTCCCATTCTCGCTGTCATTTGGCCATTGACTCCGCTCTCACCAGTTTTCGAACTCCTTTGTGAGTTCTCCACTGATAGCACTCATTGTCCTACAATTGGGACCATTCCGGCATTGACGCATGCTGCCTCCGATTAAACAGTTCAGTACGTACTCACGACTCGCATGGCCTGAACGTACTGTTCCACTTCACCTGGTTTTGCTTATTTTCCAGCGCTGCGATCCAGGCTGGACCTCTGCATCTCAGTATCGATGATGCGTCCGTAGCTATTGGGCATGAGCTATGTGGCCCGTGAAGTTTAGTCTGTCGTCTATCATCACATCCAGATACTTCTGTTACGCGCTTCGAGGCTATGGCATGTCCTCCGATGACGATTTCTGCTTGCTGCACCGCTTTGCAGTTGCTGAACAACAGCTCCAAAGTGTTGGGTTAAGGAGGTAAACTTGCGGAACTCCTGCCGTTATGTTCACCGATTTACGCCCCACGGAGATCTCGTAGATCAGCACTCGGCTGTTAAAGTAACTCTTCAGAATTCTGCACAGGTAATCAGGGACTCTGTGCAGCGACTCGGGAAGAGCTTCCCAGCTTGCGCTATTGGAGGCGCTCTGAACGTTGACACTGTCCGAATAGCATCCACTGCCCACCATTTCTGGAAACCGAATTTCATCATCGATAGCCTCGCTATCGGTAAATTTCGTCAGTCTGTTGAGGATGATCCTCTACAAGAATTTCCCGAGCGTATCCAACAGGCATATTGGCATATACTATGCTGGATCCCCCGGAGGCTTTCCTGGCTTCGGCAGCAACAGTATCTTCTGTGGCCTTCCTCTGGACATTTCTGCAGCACATCCCTGAACATTTCCGGAAACACCTGAATCGCCACTTTCAGAGCCACGTTATCCCATTCGGTCCGAACCTTAAACCCTCTCGCCACTGCCACGAGCTCTTCGTTCGAGACTTGCCTGCCGTCAGCGTTAGTTTTTTCTTCCTGGCCGTACGGTGTACGTGGCCACGTCGTTGGATCGTGCGTCGGGAAAAGTCCACCTATGATAACCTTCACTTTTTCTGAACAATACGGTACTCGTCGTCCCAGGAGTTAGCATCTGGGGCTTGCACAGCTCCTTGTAGCAATTCGTCTTACTCAGTTTGATCTCTCGTTTTAATTCGACCGACCACCACCCTACGCACCTCTCTGTGAGCTGTGGTTTTAGTTCTTTGGACACGTCTTCTGGCTCTTAGACAACTAGCGCTACTGCTAACGTATTGATCAGCTACTGCTAACGTATTGATCAGCTCGTCCGCATTTCGGTTCGAGAGTAGGTTGTCGAACCGAAGTGCCACAGCAAAGCGTTCCCTGTAGAAGACCATCGTCTTCCACTTCCGCTCGCAACACTCTCCAGTTCATACTCGTCAACAGCGGCGGACTACAGAAGGTAACATCGATGACGGATTCAAGGCCGTCCCTGCAAAAAGTGCTGGCAGTACCTACCTACCTAGTGTAACTTCCAGCTTTGCCAGAGCTTCTAGCGTTGATACATCTGCAGTCCCAAGCATTGAAGTAGATTGGTATTCTTCCGATGAGCTTCTCGGTAAGTGCATCCAGCATCTGGTGGTCCACCTTAGGGGTGCATAGTAGCTGTATACAAATAGCCCGTTGATTTTGGCGATCACGAACCCTTCGTATGAGCTGGACATTATTTCCTGGATGAGAAACCTGTATAACTTGTATCGCAGCCATCGCCGCTCTATCTGCCACCCAGTTTCCGTTATCGGGAAGAACACGGTACGGTTCCGCAATGATTGCGACGTCACACTTCGTTTCTGTTGTTGGCGGCCACAGTAGTTGCTATTCTACTTATATCACAACGATTAATTTGGGTTACCTCCATTACTGCCGACTTGCTGTCGCCTTTTTTATATTATGGTCATCTGAAGATCCTTGTCATGTGGTCATTTCCACCCTCCTTTTTACAAAGCATACATCTCGGTTGCTTTGTGCAGACTCTAGCAAAATAACCCTTCTCCCAGCATTTTCTGCACAGATCAGATCTGTCAGGACCTTAGCAGTTCCTCGTCTGTTGACCAAAACTCACGCACTTAAAGCATCTCTTCAATTCCTTTGTAACTTCAGGGACGACTCTGTGAGCACACCGACCACCCAACTTTTACTCGCCGTATTTTCGCCGTATGTGTGCCACCGAATGCCATCCTCAACCGAAGTGTCGTTGGTGTATCTCCAAGCTACGCAGTGTTTCTTCAGCAGCCTGTTCAACTCGTTTTTTTTTTGTGATGTCGTCCATATCCTTGCACTCTCGACCGCACTTTATTTTCTATTTTGGGATAAACAAATGATTACCGCACAAGCCAGCTTTGATTTCCCAAGCAACAACACCAACATGTATGAGTATGATAAAAGAGAAGCAGCGATTGGCTGGTTTCCACGAAATTCATTTCACCAGTTAAAAAGCAATATGCATGTTTCATACAATATACGAGACATTTGTTTTATGTATGAAATACATGTTTAAGGATCGAGCTAATTTACGAAAATAAATGTTCAGCGTATATATTTTTAAAAGCGAACAAAGTGGAAACTTCAAATTGTCAAAATAAACATTTCCTCAGTACATTTTTCATCGGTAAATATATTTTTAAGTTATCGCCTCAATACATAAATTTGCCTGAAGCTTTTTTAAAGCAAAAGCATTACCAAGGTTATGCTCACCCATCCTAATTCTTCGGAGATTTCCTTTTATTTGGGGTGTATGATAAACTTTTTGTCTACTTAAAATCAACGTAACTGTTAAAAAGACAGTGAAGAAATTACGAAGGGGAGGTGGAACCATCCAGCGAAAGTCAGAATACACGACTGTATCTGCTGGTTGTCGATAAAACATACAGCTTAAGAGTTGATTCGGAAGCAAATAAAAAGTTAATTTGAAAGAAATTAAATTTGGTTTATCACCATCTTCCTATTCAAAATTCACAAATATTTTGACGACAAAGTTTTGTCTAGAATCCTGCATCTCTTCTATGAAATCTCCCACTTGAGGACACGTGAAAGTACCACATTTCGACCCGCAATCAAAACCCCATACAAAATTGAATTTTCTCAGTTCAAGAACTTGCTCCAATCAACCTGTCTAATCTATTTAAATTTCCAGAACTAAAACAACGCCCCAAACAACCCATTTGTCGTCCGAATCCGTCGCATGATGCATCTCCGATTTGACCAACCACTTATCCATTTGCACCATCCCATCCACCGCACCCGCTCCTCAGCTTGCTTGGATTATGTACATATTCATTCCCGATGCTAAAAAGACCACAGCCTGCTTTTCTGGTTTTGCCGCTCTGACTCTATGTACTCACACAGAACCTCGGGGCTGTCTATTACTATCAGCTCCCGAGCATCTCTCCAACCATCCCCAGTTATTTATGACTTTTCTGTTTATCTTTCCAACGATAAAAGTAAACGAAACACGCACTGTTTTTGTTGCTCCTCTATACAACATCACCAGCAGCCGCCAGAGCGAGCGCACACAAAAACAGATGCTGCATCTCGTCGAGACCAAACTAATCGGATTGTACCTCTTTCTTCTTATTTTTTTTCTTCTCTGCTCTATGCTGCTCAACAACTACGACGACAAACCACTGGACACTGACCCTCTCTCCGAATGGCGACGATGCGGTCCATTGTTTTGCATTACTACAACCATCACCGGAACCAAAACAAAAACAATGTCATACACACCCAGGGTCCAATCGGGCTGGACGGCCCTAAGGGCGAACCGGTAAGTGTACATCTAATGGTAGCTTCCGTTTGGATTTACGCTCAATTTGTGCGACTGGTCTGCATCCAAGCGGGGAAGGGTTGTAAAACTTTTCAATTAAAATCTTTGTTTTGTTTGTCTCTCTAGGGACGACCCGGCGACAAGGGCTCCAAAGGTGACGTCGGAATGCCACCGATAGACGTGTTCCAGACAGTGAAGGTAATTTGTTGCTAGCGTTTTTGCATCTTTCCCGTTTCGATCTAGGTAGGCCAAGAATTTTCCAAAACCGACGCTTGCTTCGTTTTCGGTACGAGTGACTGCATTAAACGGAAATCTTCGACTAAGTCAATTAGGGTCGTGTCTCCGCCGGAACAGAAATTAGCAATCAATTGTGTGATGTATTGCACACCTTGCTTCCGTTCATCGTTGTGCTTGTAGCCGCTATCAGCTAGATTGAACACACGCACCCGCACGCAAGTATCCTGAACGTGACAAATCGCACACGGAACCACTTAACTAGATGGGTCTTCTCTATCGGATCGACGATCGGCTATCTCATCCGCACGTCCGACGCCCGCGCGTCGTTGTCATTATTGTTTTCGACCGAGAAGGAGTTTGCATGATGGAAAGCAATAGTAGGCCTACAGCAAGCACTTCAAGGATCCTTGCCTGCTTCGATTCGAAGACGATGATGTAATTATGATTAATTAATTCGACCACGTTCCGCTACTGAACACAAGAGAACGCCTACTGGGATCGATTTCGCTTTCTATGTAGTAGCTTGTAGCAGAGGAAGTACGTGAACCACATCCATTCAATGCGTTATTAATTAGCGGGAAAGATGCGACCGTGTTCGATGATACCATTCAAACGAGGACTGTGCAGGAAAAATAGGAACATGAAACGAAATCAATTCGTAGAATATCTGATACGATGGAAGCACGTGGTCAGACACAAAAAAGAAATTCCTCTACTGTGATGTTGAGGTACCCGCACTGAACGGAGCTTCAAGCAGAAAAATTTCGATGAATGGAAAATTACTATGGAGGCGCCTGGTAGGTTCCATTGAATCATCGGGGGCTCGTGAAAAAGTGACACGCATCCCATCATTATCCGGCGAATGGAGAACTATTAGTGCAAGATAATATGTGATAGGCGTGACCATCAATGGCCGTTGGCTTTGACCGTTGCTCCACGATGGGAACAATCATACGCCTACTAGTATGATCCTCCCTGACGTGACATGGCATCTGTCGTTGCAAGCGTGAAAAAAAAAATCATGGCACACTAGAAGCCCATATCACCACTGCCGACGCTTGTAGAACGGCAAACGATGGCAGGTCATTTACGTAAAATTAAACTCAGAATTGCTGCTTCCTTCCGTTCCTCTGCGTTGTCGCCGTCGTCGTCGCCGTCTACGCCGTCATCATCGCTGCAAATTGCATCCTAAAGCGGCTAACGTCCAACGTGTGTGACTTCAGCTATCTGCAATCAACTTTTGTCATTAGATCCTCGCCCCGGCTTCTGTTACACTTTGGAGAACCATGCAGTAATTCCTGCTCTTTCATGTCTCTTTCTATCTCTTCCGCAACCGACGTCCGATGACACAAAAAAAAAATCCGACTGCCGCATCTTCCCAACAGGGATTAAAGCGATCCGTAACGACACTGCGGGGCGGTTCGCTGGGATACGCTGAAATCGTAGCCGTCAAGGTACCTCCATCTTTTATGCTTGCTGCCACCACTTTGGTTGGTTAGCTGGTTGGCTGGTTGTGCTTATCTGCTTTCTTCAAGAGAGCAGAGTTTTTCCTTTCCCTCGTGGTTGGGCGGACGGAAAAGGGTGGCTTCCTCTCCTCGCTACTGCTGTGGCTAACAACAATACCCATTTCCAGTCCTCCTAGCCCGAGAACCATCAGTTCCAACAATTTTCCAGAGGGAAAGGGAAACTCTTGTTCCAGTAGTTTGACGTTTTTGTGTTTGCCTTATGCTTTTCTCATGTTTTTTGCTGTACTGTTATCTGCGTTATCCTCGTCGGTTGGTGTACTGTAGCAAGTAGTGGTAGATCTAGAATTTTTCTTTCTTTTTTTAAAATAAATTACAGTAGTTGTAGTTGTTGTTAATACTTTTTATTCAAACACACAGTAGCGATTATTAAAAACTTCTGGTTTACCGCATAAACACAAGCTTCTAGGGGTGGACTAGCTTTGGATTCGCGCTTTCTTGGTTTCCCATGCTAACAGTGGCTAACAAAGATTACTAACGAACTTCTCAAGAATGAGTGATGCGGTGCAACATGTAGGCAGTAGAGTGTGTTAAGTAAGAACTTTAAACTTAAAGTAACTGAAACTAATGGTGATTGTGGAGTCGAGCACTTCAAGTTGGCACAGAAAAGGTTTCACGCTACCCTTACGTGGTAAACTTATAAACTCTTTTGGTGCCATCTTTTTTTTCGTTTGTCTTGATGTTCCTTCAAGATTGCCTCAATTTTGTTCAGAAATAATAAGCATATTGTAACTAAAAAATGGAGGCATCATTCCGATAAATCAACAATCCTAAATAATTCAGGATTTTTTTCTTTGCAATAAAGTTAAAATCAAATACGGTTACTTCCATGATGAGAAACCCACGCTTTATTCGTGGATACATCGTTACCATTCCTGTTTTGTTAGCTTAGCCAATGCTCATTCGGATCAGCGTATTGATGATGATGTAATACTACCATCTATTGTAGCAAGGTAACTTTCAGTGGAATAATCTGAAAAACTATTTGATCATGATTCTATTGTTGTTTGTGATCATAAACCTCCTATATGAAGGGTCATGAACGTTTGGGCAGGCCCGTAAGCAGAGACACTTACGCGAAACCCGCGAATATTAGAAAGAGAACCTGCTTCCAAAAGCAAGTTCACACTCACAGCACTTAAATCGAGCCCTCGATTGACAGATTAAACCCAATAGATGCCCACCCTTGTTCCGCGGAATGTTCACAATAGGGAGGAGGTAACCCCATGCTCCCTATCCAAATCGTTTCACTTAGGGGCCCTGATGGTCCCTCCCTTTCCCCGTTATATGTCATTTAATATTTAATATGTTTTGTTGTAATAATTTGATTGCTAACCTTGTGTTAGACAATTTGGCCACTGACGCTACTGCTTCTAGATGAGAGCCCATCATTCTCGAATGCACAACTTATAAACCTCATATTAATACAAGGTATTAGTTTTCGTTGCACTTAAAATTCCGGGCTTACTATGCTTACTTCCAACGGCCAAATAGCTCACATACCATAGATGAGAAGTGGGACCATAAGGGCACCCAATTTGAGTAGATGGGATGAGGAGAGTGGTAATGCCATCAGCTCGTTACTATTTAGTTCGTGGATTAAGCGTTGGATATTCTTCCCATTCATTGGCCTATTGTTCATCCTTGTTGTTGGAAGCAGATTATTGACAACTGTATCATCAAAAATAATCGAGTGAACAACTGCACTATTTATCTGAATGCTAAACCCAACTAACTAGGTAAATGCTGAGCTAGTTGTAATGTTTTTCTTTCGTGTTAATGGTTTTCATCGTGAGAAAAGCTCTAAATTTGTACACGGCTGGTTATATATGGAAAATTCACAATTTTCAAACGACGTAGAGTTTGTAATTATTAACTGAAAGCATTAACCAGCGATGCATTTTGTTTACAAATTTTGTTTATGCATAAAGCATTATCAGATAATGATGAAGAAATTGATGCTCCTGATTAGGACAAAGAAATCATCCTGATAAGAACTCTTAGCGAATCTTGCCGAGGATTATAAACGCATCTTACTCAAGTAGTTGGAGTATCTTACAAACTCACAAACAAGTATTTGTTAGTATTATGAACGCATTTCTTTCAAAATTCAAACTTAATAAAATTTAGAATCAACAGCAAATCCTTTACAGGAATTAGACTTTGTTGTGTTGTGTGGATTTGATCCAACAACTTGAGGTGATCTTTCTCAGACTCAACCTCTGTCGAATTTGTCGGAGGGATTTAGCTTAAGAGTCAACATATTTTTTTCAGAAATGTTAGCATAAGATTCAGATCGTTTACTGTTAAAAATGCTGAGAAGTTAAGTTTTTTTTTTACTTTGGACAAAATTTGCCCAGTTGCTCTAGCTGATAAACTATGTTTAGATTTGTCTTACAATTTGAAACAAAGCCTCCTGTAGATTTGGAGCATACTTGAATCAAGCTTACTTTCCCTAGTATGCTCATGGTTATTGGCGCTCGGAACCGCAACAGATTTTATATACCGTTTGTCAAATGACATTAAAATATTGAATGATCTCAGAAATCTCCCAGTACCGTCCATAATGTGAGGGAAAGCGCGGGAAAGAAGTTGGCTAGAACATAAGCGTCGTATCAATACCACCCCAATACCAATACCCAAAAAGGTTCTAAAAGTTTCTGCAGTAACCTGTAAGCTGTATAAGGACAGTTCATTAAAAAGAATGAACACCTGTTTATCATTGGTTTAGGGTTAAAACTTAACGAAAAATTGTGAATTTTCGCTCAGTGTGTAAAAACATTGTTTGTTTTGGCAACATTTCTGGAAAATCTAAAAATGTGAAAAATTTCGAACGATCAGCTTATCATTTTGCAGATTAATTCTGCACAAATGGTTTTCCGAAAAGTAGTCGTTTCGAGAATGGGCAAAAAGCGTGAAAATTTCTTCAATGTTCAAGATTGGTAAGAAGTTTGGAGAAACGTGTTCTCCTGGAGATTTATTGCAATCTGGACGCAAAAATGGAGTATTGGACAATAAAAAGGAGCTGGCAGCGGTACGTCTTTTGATATCGCATAAATTGTGTTCCGTTCGAGAATTGCCTAAAAAGTGGACATTAGCGTCGGAACTATGCAGAATATCAAAAAGCGTAACAGTGTCAGAGCCTACAAGAAGCAGAAAGCACCCAAAAGGACGGGCTCACAGAAAGCTTTTTCAAAATACGGTCACGGAACTCGTATGGCGATCTCCTCCAAAAGCCAAACCGGTACGCTTTGATCGACGACGAGACGTACGTCAAATTGGATACCAGTACACTACCGGGTCCGCAATTTTTCAACGCTAAGCAGAGGACAGATGTGCCTGATTATGGGTGATACATCCGACTCGTAAAATTTTGGGAAAAGGTTTTGGTGAGGCAAGCCATTTGCTGCTGTGGTTTGCGGAGTCCTTAATATTTCACAACGGACACAATCAACGGTGAAAATAACAGAAAAGAATGCATCAAAAAACGACTTCTACCCATCTACCAACATGATACAGATCTTCCATTATTTTGCCCGGATATGGCATCTCCTCACTACGCTTCTGCTACGTTGGAGATGCTCAAGAAGGAAAAAGTCGAAAAATGCCTTACTCCCCCAAACTACCCTGAACTGCGTCCTATCGAAAGATATTGGGCAATAATTAAGCGGCATCTATACAAACATAAAAAAGAAGCAGTCTGTTGACTGCTTCAAGAAATTTCGTCTCCAGAACAACGAAAAGTTACGGAGAAAGTTGTGCAGGACTTAATGAGAGGTCCGGGCGTTCTTCAGAAATGAGTCGTAGATATTCATACTCACGTGAATTCGGTCATATGTGCGCTGATTTTCATTTAAATAAAGCAAACTTAAACAGGTGTTCACTTTCTTTAATGAACAGTCTTAGTTTCAAAAAATTATCTAAAATCTTTCGACATAATCTTCAGAAGTTTTTTGTTGTTTTTTGTTCAAATATCCATGGACCCTATGCGTGGACAAAGTTTCGTAACAATCTGAGACCCTTCGGCTCAAACCTGTATGATAATAAAAAAAAATCCCAATTTTTGCTTAAAACCAATGTGACAGGCCGAGCATTGCTCAAAAACAAAAAAAGCCTGTCATCAAAATTTCAGCACTGTAAGCTTATGAATTAATAAACAAGAAAATATTATTTTTCTAAATTTTTCATGACAGAAAATTGTTTTTTCGGCTTTTTCAAGCAATTTTCCTTCACTGTGGATTTTTTTAAGATTATATTTTTGCCAAACTTTTGAGAAAATTTCATTATAGTTTGGAATAAAAAATTTGTTCTATGATGATTTTTTCTTGAGTTATGATTTTTTGAAGCTAGCGATGTTCTGGAAAATCTGATAACTTCAATTGGCGTTTTCCCGGAAAACTGGCAACCCTGATTTTTTTTAAATATTTCGTTTTTTTTTCATTTATCTATAAACCCTACCCGTGGATAAAGTTTCGTAACAATCCGAGACCCTACGGCTCGAACCTGTACGATTATAAAAAATCCCTCGTGAAATATCCGAAATCAATCTAAACACAGGAAAAATGTCGGATTCGACACGATGGACTATTCCTGGCAACCGTCCTAATTCGGTATATCTTTCCCACACTTCACTAAATATATGCATATGATTGCTTGTTTATTTGATTACTTCTCAAATAGTAAGCCATCCCTTTGCACGAGCTCAAAAAAAGAAAGTTGGTTTCATACTGCCTACAATAGAATAACTGTTGCATACGCAATTTAAATGGAATGATAGCCGAACAAATGTTGTCGATAATAGTTACAATCACTTGAGAAATTTGGCGGTTTACAAAAGCAGTTTCAGGCAGTTTTGGATACTTCTGTCGATTTTAATGGATAGATGACCAAGTAGCTACTAAACACGTCAGATGTGTACATGACGCAGAGCGAACACTCGTGCAAGACTATACATACTCTGCTTACATGGCCGAAAAACGGATAAATTACCCTATGGAACATTGTCTTCTGAAAGCTCCGAATATTTCCCTGGACTTTTTTTGTTTCGACGTAATTTCAAATAAGTTCTCCTAGCTCCTTTCATCACAATTTTCTGAGACATTTCGAATAAATTGACCAGTGTCTAATTTACTTCATAAAACTCTACAAAAAATCTATTTCAAACATTTCTGTGGTGCTGTAGTCTCATTTGAACTATCGAAAATCTCTTAAAATTTTCAACCAGCTTTTCTAGAACTTCCAAAATAATCTTGGGAAACATCCAGAAAGATGTTTAAGAGCTTCTAACAAGTATCAGTCGTTACCTTGAATAGTAATTTTTTCAAAAGATCCATCAGAATTATACAATTTATTAAGCTTTATACTTGAAGTAAAACTTTGATTTAATTTCAAGAAAAAGAAAAAACATTCCTGAACATCTTCTTCAAGAGTATCTATACATTCTTCCAATGCCCAACATGCCCAACAAGAGAAACCAAGAAGCTGCCATCCAATGCCCTTCCCCCAATACACAACCTCAGCATTATTGAAGATAAAGTAAGTTTTACACTAACCACTGCAAGTTATTATTTTTTTCAACCCGTTTCAAAGCACCATGATCTTAACAATGAACACATTTAACCAACCGCACCGCAACGCAGCATCATCCTGCCCATCATTCCACTTTCCACGCTTGCTGCGTTGAAACAATTTCGCTTAACCCTTGCTGCCGGACCATCACGGTAGTCTCCGCCGACGCTGTGGAACCAGTTAAATACACGCTCAATTCAATTTGAAAGGTCTTCCGCTCTTTTTCCTTCGACATTATCGTTTTAAGTTAGTCCCCCCACCCACGTCACATTCCCTAGCATAACGGGGGAGGAAGCAATGCGACTAGGAAGTATGAAACAATTTGTTTTCCAACAAACTACGGACAAAGACCGTCAACGGGCTGCTAAGGAGATTCACTGCGATGGGTGGGTGGCCGGAGGGAAAACGGGAAACATATTGCGATATTTGTGGATTTTAATAAAGAGAAAGTGGACAATGTCTGTGACCACCCAAATGGCTACCTACGTTCCTCGATGGGTAACTTTTACTGGAAATGAAAAGAGCAAAGAGTTGCGCAGGAATGTGAATTTCTCAGCCAAGGAAAACTGGACTAGTGAAAGAGCCCCGAGAGCAGTGTGATGTTTTATTGTGTGATTTTAATTAAAAGCAATATTTTACCAAGTTTTTCTCATGGCGAGGACCGGACGGACCGAACCAACCACTTTCAGCTGTCCGTTTGCATCTGATAACGCAACAAAGTAACCGAACGGATTAACAAGATGGTCTCCGGAAAATGATCCGCTTGCTTTGATAATGTTAAACCAACTCTTTGTTTTTACCTCTTCTGTTTAATTACTTCTCGCAACGCACACACACCACCTACTGCACCACGTGTCCTCGAAAAAATAACCGCTGTCACTGGCAACACGCTTTTCACGCTCGGTTCTGCACACCAATTTTTTGTTCGTTTTGTTACGTTAACACTTCCACCTGCCCTTGGACGACACCCTCCAGGACCTTCAAGCAGCCGGTCACAACGTGTCTGCTGCAAACATTATCCAGCTAAAGGTAAGTTCCTCAGCTTTCTCCTCTGCATCTGCGGTTGATCCTCGCCATCATCGTCACTCAGCGCGCAACCATCACCATTTCATCATGGCCTGTCAAGATTCATATATCCTTTTACAAGCTCCATGTTTCCATTTTTTTTTCTCTACTGGCTGTCCTCACCACTCGCACCATCGTCGTTAAAAGTCCACGTGCGAAGAGGAACGCTAACCCTTTCATAAAGATGCTCCGAAAGGACCTCAGTATGATGGCAGCAGAAACAGCTTTTCGTTGCAACTTTTATGACACACGTATGCTTTGGCGTGTCACTTCGGTGTAATTTAAGACGGGATTTTCCAGAGAAGAGGTGGGCTGATGCATGAGGACGTGTCCTGTCTGTGCTCTGTCATGTACAAACGGTGTTCCTTTTTTCCCGAGTGCACTTTTGCTTTAACAACTATTCTCCTCTCAAGGGAGCAGCTTTTTTCCCCCTGTAGGGTGCTTTAGCCGTAGATCATTCGGTTCACTTTAACGGTAGATTTTTCTAGTTAGATTTAGTTAATACATTTCATCATTGCATGTCAATGACATAACCTCAAATGGACGCACAAATATAGCATGCCATGCGTTTAACAGCAGCGCGCTTTCTTGTTTACATTCGTACCTACGTGTCACTCTCGTTACTGGGCGTTGTTTGCTGGGATCTCTCAAAACCGAAACCAACATAAAGCGCCCACTTGCACTCACTGTTACACAAAGCCGAAGCATCAGGCAACCAGGTGGATGGCTTTCGAGAGTGTACCATCATCTGCCCACAAGCAGCAAGGGCTTTGCTCTTCCTACGCTTAGTTGTTCATTCGAAACGGTACTACACACGGACACCGTCGCGAAGTGCGATGACATTCTGTCATCTTCAGGTAAACAAATCCACCGAAGAACACTTGTTCAAATAGCCCTTTCATGACACACGAAACATCACTTACCGGATTGCTTCGGGGTTTGCTTTGCGCCGTTTGGTTCCGGTTGTTGTGGGATTCAGCCGTCGCGATTAAGGCAACACGTGCGTGACTAATCGATTATTTTGACTGTATTTCATATGCGTTGCTTCGGTCGCGCTGTTTATAGGGTGAACCAGGAGAGCCGGGTCCACCAGGGCCACCGGGACCACTGGGGCCATCCGGTCCAATTGGTCTGGAAGGGCGGCCCGGTCCACCGGGTGATCCCGGTCCCAAAGGAGATCCAGGGACGGCAGGAGAGAAGGGCCCAGTTGGCAACCCGGGAACGGCAGGGCTGCCAGGAACGAAGGTGAGAAACGACTTCGAATAATTGGAAGCTTTGGTGTTAATTTTTTTTTTTATTTAGGGCGACCGAGGAGACAAAGGTGATCGAGGGCTGACGACGCACTTTAAGGGTGATCAGTTCCCGGCCGGTATCATCGAAGGGCCACCGGGCCCTCCGGGACCGCCAGGTAATTACCATAAGTGGATTATTGTACATAATGAAACTTCACATTACATAACTAGGATATTTTTGTTGTTGTCTCAAAATGGCAAAAACGTGTTGCTGTTGACATTTGAGCGCACACTTGACGGATAGAAGTATTGTATTTTATCAATTTCGTTTCGTTATTGAGAACAATTTAGAGTTGACAGATTTTCGCGGCGACGAGTGTGTTTTCATACAACAGGTGCGATTTTATTCGCACGTAGTTCCTAAACATCCGACTGGAATTTCCGTTTTCCAATAGTACTTCACTGTTAACAGTACGCAACGTAATACTATGGTCTTTGCATTTCTCTGCTCTCGTCATTCTCGATGATCACCTGTGTACAAAACGTTCATTTAGCAAATAATTTTATCGTCATATTCATAATGGGAGGCTAACATAATTTTGTTTAGAGTCTCTTATCATTATGTATAGTTTGACAACACAAACTTTATGGTTTTGCAAAGCTAGGTCTTTGGAGGACATTCTGAGTATTCCTGACCGTACTGGGCACTTAAGGAGGCTCGAGTTTCTCCAGAAAAGAGGCTATATTCAAATCTTCCAAATCCACGAATGCGACACATCAAAACTTCATGATTTTGAAAAACTTTGTCTTCAGAGGACATTCTAAGGGTGTCTGGTCATAATGGCTACATGTAGTGACCCTACGGGATCCGAGTTCCTCCGGAAAAGTGTCCAAATATAAATCTTTTCCCTAAGTGGGCACTATAGTCAGACATCTTCCGAATGTCTTTCAAAGACAAAGTTTTGGAAAATCATGAAGTTTGATCAATCACAAGCCTGCTTTTAGAAAAGATTTGTATATGGCCACTTTCCCGGAGGAAATCGGATCCCGCAGGGCCTCCTTAAGTTGCCAGTATGGTCAGACACCCTCAGAATATCCTCCAAAAACCTATTTTTTGCAAAATCATAAAGATTGATGTGTTGCAAGTAAGGTTTTGGAATAGATTTGAATATGAACGACGATTTTCCCGGAGCATCTCTAAGTTGCCAGCGTGGTCTGACACCCTCAGAATGTTATCAAAAGACAAAGTTTTGTAAATTCATGAAGTTTAATGTGTCACAATCCAGCTTTTGTAAAAGATTTAAATATGGCAACTTTTCCGGAAAAACTTGGATCCAGTATGGTCAGAAATCCTCAAAATGTCGTCTGATGACCTAGTTTTGCTAAACCATGAGGTTTCGCATCTAAAAATATTTCTGATGGCTAACGATAGAGTTTTATTAATTTTAAGTTAATGTTTTTCTTTCTCATATGGTTTGGGGACGTACTTATTTTTGCATTTTCAATTGTAAAAGAAGGGTGAGTTATGTCAGTGACTTAATTGCAAAGGATTGCTTGTTGATATGAACTAATTGATGTCATCGAATCAATAAATTTTCACAATATTTTCTTCAGTCTAAAGAACCATGAAACCACCCTATGCAATTACTGTGAGGCTTTACTATTGGTTCTCCAAAATTGATAGAAACTGAGGTTCGGATCGAATTTACTGTTTATAAGATTATGTTTGTTGAATGTCCAACGTGCTTGTAAGTGTTAAGTGCTTACATTTATATTGAACATAGAGCGAATTACAACGAACAACTTAACCTTACACCCAGTGGACCAGTATGGACATTTTCGTTTTGCGAAAAGTTCCATTGGCTAGAGCGGGAATCGAACCCTCACTCCAACGACGGGTGACGCCGCTAACCACTGGACCACGAAGATGACGTGGGCGATTGATTTGGCCATTTTCCTTGGGACGCGGCTTTTTAAGCAATGCCATGTTGAACCGGGCGTGGTAATGAAATGAAAATTTCAAACAACTCAAGAGTAAATTGATTTGATCGTCCTGAAAATGACGGATTTTAGTTGTTTACGGAGGGAACATGGTTCACGATTCATATTTTCTTCTCAATCATCTTGGGCTGCATTTCACACCACTATGTGAAATGATCACACCGAAGAAAAGTTTGTTCAGCTCCTCGCCGTTGCGGTTGGCTAGCTGCAGGTGACGTGAATGATTCTGCTCTTCTTATTGTCACACTACTGCTGGTAGTCAGTAAAGTATGCTGCAGCTTAGAGCTGATATGTATCACTTAAAACAACAACACTTAACAATTGGAATTCGAATTTCGAAAAAAGCGTTTCAGGAGCGTATTCTACGGGTAATTTACTAACTTTTCATGCAATAAAAAAAAAGTTTGTTTATGTCGTTCTAACTGTAAGCCAACGTTATGTCCTAAACAGCCTATACTCAAGTATACACAGACGAATGATGAGAAAATCAAGCGATCCGTTTTAGTAAGTTTAAGATCATCTGTTTTCCTTTTTCCCCATCAATATATTTGAAATACTTCGCTCACTTATATGAAAATTTAAACCAGAAAATTGATACTGTTACTGATATTTGTTTAAGTTTAAAAACTTTAAATCCCGAAAGGTTCTCGTGCGGCCATCCTAAAAATCATAAATATTTCGTATTAGTCCCAAAAAGCGGCCATTAAAATGTTCAAAAATTCCTAGACATCTACCAAGAAGTAATTCAACTAAAACCATAACATTTCTACTGCATTCAAACAAATGTCTCATTAACATTTGCAGGTCCACCCGGTGACAAAGGTGATCCAGGTCCGGAAGGTCCTCCTGGTCCACAGGGCGAGAAGGGCCCCCGGGGTAAACGAGGCAAACGAGTAAGTACACCCATTTCTATTTTTCAAAATTATTCATAAAAAAAGAAGCCAGCCGGCAATTACTGAAGGAAAAAAAGACCGAAAGAACGATTGATTTTCGACTGACACCAATCGACTTTTATTTATAACCGACCTGACACATAGGCTACTCAGCACGCTTTTATGCCCAGTTTTTTGCCTTTTGCATGAGTGCCTGTCTATAATTGATCGCTATATCCTAGCCTAGTAGCTCGCCGCCTACCGAGAGAAAGCATGCAACAATTTGTCTTTTCAGCTCGCCTGCATAGATTTTCTATTTTCCACTCGCAAATATTCGTCGTTTCCGGAAACCAGTATCCCAGAATCCAAGCCGACATGTCAACATCAATCTACGGTGAATGCTAGGAAGTATTTATTCTATTTCCCACTCATTTATTCATTCGTTGCGAGTCTGGAGGCAAACAAATCGCGAGCATGACCTTTGATTTCATTGATAAATAAAAAAGAAAAAAAAAAACAGAAAAGCTTTCAGAAGCCTTCAAAAGAGTTTGCTATTTCTCAAAGCGGAAAATGCTACTATAGATGTGTAGGTGGTAAACAGACCATCGCAAGACTAAAAATTGTATCTATTTTAATTGGATATAAATAATGAAAACAAAACGGAAGCCCATCGTGGCTTTTTCTCCCTGTGGTTCGTACGTTGGAATAGTTTTTCCGTCTATTTGCGGTGAAACAATCTCATCGGCGCAAAAAAAAACCAATTCAAATGAAAACATGAGATGGCTCGTTCCGCTGAAAAGCGTTTTCATATTTTCTCACCACACTCTCGGCAACAATGGCAGTTTCGTTTGTTCGTTCATTCGTATTCAGCGAATCCTTCCACAGGACATTTTAAAAACTATAAATGTACCGTTTCATCATTTTTGTCTGATGGCTTTGCGGTGTACCGACAGCACCAGCCGGCACATCGCATCGCATCGCCTACTACGTTGTTGTTATTTTCATACTCACCGTTTGCAGTCCATTTGTCATCACAAATGTCGCAATAGGCGGCGGCATCAGCTGCAACCCCCGGTCTCGGGCCCACCTGCTCCGAAAGGATGAGCTTGATTTTGTGATAAATATATGGGTTCTACCTCCCACCGTGGCTAAGCTCCACTTTAAACTGTGACTATTTGACACCGTTGATAGCGGGAAGCAGCGGAAGATTAAGCTGCCAGGAACCACAAAAACCGCAACTCATCCTCCGGGGCGGACTGAAGCGAACATAAATTATGAAGCTGCTCCACGCGCTGCATACGGGCAGATTCGTGCATCCTACATCCTGGTCCGAAGAATACCGTCATCGACGAGAAGCATCCAGCCAGCCGTGATTTTCCTGAAGCTTGGCTCAGTGCAGATGAAATTCAGAATAATCGCGGTAAACACCGAAAATTGCGATGCAACCTGAGGCTGTAATAATTATACAGAGGAGAGCGATGCACTATTACCGGATTGGTGCCTACAGATTTGAACGCAGTACAGTGCATGTAGCCTCCCCTCGGCTCATACATAATTTAGATGTTATTCATTTTGATGGTTTAGCATATTATGTTTACATGTTTGCATATTTATTTCATCCTATTTTATTTCGGTGTTGATTTTTCCCCCGCGCCTTCTTCGCCTACTGGTGTTGCTGCTGTATCATCATCATTACTTGTTTGGAACCATTTGCACCAGAATACCTTAGCTGTACACGCTTGCATGGCATGCTTGGATGTTGTTTTTACGCTTTCGGTGAAGAGATTCGCGAGTAACGACGGTGATGGTGAGTTTGCACCTCGCCTCAAATTGTGGTGCTTCAAAACAGGGAAACATTCGGCTTCGAATATCCTTACTTTTTTAATTCTTCGCGAGAGAAACAAATTGGTCAACAGGTTTTGAAAACAGTTGCATACAAAGATAGAATCAATTTGAATGATTTCAGTGAGATTTTAAAATTATTTTGTGGAGTTGCTAGGGCTGTCCTAGTGAACATTTAATAATTCTAGTTTTATATTGCCGGAGTAACGAAATTTTAAATCTGATACTAGCGAAAATCAATATAAGCTGATAAGAGATATAAAGCACGATGAGCACCATTAGTTTCACCGAAACCATGCAGTTTTTAATGAAATTTTAAATGTAAATCGCTTATAAATGTTTAAAAATTACTTATTATGAATGCTCTACTAGAAATTAGTTTCAAATAACCGAATTATACCGGAAAATAAAGTTTTTTTTCAGGAAATGGAATTGTTTTAAAATGCTGGTGAAATACCCAGAAAGGTTTCATGAAATTTTTAATAAAATTTCCAAAAATATTAGTTCCGGAGTAGGATTGCTGCAGTATTACACTAATTTGGCACTGTTTGAATTACACTTTTATGTTATTATCATCAATGCAAGGCTGGTGATAGCATGTCTCGTATTAGACAGTTGGTTACGGTTTTTTTTTTGACAAAATGGTTTCTAAAGTAACTTTTTTAATTTCTCGTTCGAATTGTCTTGGTAGCTGATTAGTACACAAACTGATAATTGTTGTTTCAAGTTGTTTAATCCGCTTTTCACTTCATTAGAGGGTTTTTGTAACAAAAGAAGGGAAACAGTGTATATAAAACGACAGTTGATGTATAGAAAACGGATGTACGGGAGAATCAGAACTTTGGGTGGATTACTGATTATAATATAATCAATAATGGATAAGATGATATAATGGATTAAGATGCTTCTCGCAAATAATATACACCCATTTATAACTAATATAGATAAATTGGACTGGGAGAGATTCAACCTGCGCAAAGTAACTTGAATTTTGAGAATAGCTGTTACGATTTTGTTAGATCGTATAAATTGCTATTACAAAGGTTGTTATGTTTGGTCATAGCTTACAACATTGTTCTTACTTCTAGAGGATATTTTAAAATAGGACTACGTTTATTTTTCGTATACCGGGTGTCATTTCAAAATTTTGAAAAATGAAAGCATTACACAAAAGTGAAAGTTTTTTAAACGCTAATAATTTTCGTTTGACTGAACAGAATGATTTCATTTATACAGCATTTGATTAGAGAAACTTACAAATAATTTTGATTCAATTTTCTATTAAGAGCTATTAGTATAAGTAGTTCAAATGAACAGATTGAAAACATGGTTTTCCCTTTCCGGGTCCTCAAAAACGGGGTGACAAATTGTCTTTTTCTTTTCATTTCATTGGGTATCAGTCCATGTTTAATATAGCCATAGCCCCCCCTCAGCAGCAAATTATTTAGCTTTGTTGCAGATGTCTGATTTTATTACTGAAGTCCGTCCTCTATTGTGAAATTCGCTTAGTACTGCACTTTCGTGCCTCGTTTCTTTGTAGGCATTGCTCTCAACGCCAGTATAAAGCACACGATTCGAACCAAACTGATTCCATTAGGATATTCATATTGTGTTTTTCGCGCTCTCTTTCCGTTGATTTTTTCCATATCGTTCGTTTTCTCGCGATTGCCGTGACAAAAGGTCGTAAAAAACGATAATCCGCGAGGGTGGCATCAGCTTCCTAAATCATACCGAAGCCGGGCACCTCCCAGGGGAAAACGATGTTTGTGACACCTACATTACTAGAATCATTCCAAGTATCATGTGGTCCGCCATTCACAGCGATGAGGAGTTTAATAAACTACTATGCTGTATTGAATACAGCATATGATGAAAATAAAAGTTAGTTTCTAACGCGTATCGTAACCACCGTCTTTTTCAGAATGACCAGTTTAACAATAAAGAGTATGTGTTTAAGTAAAATGTTCGCGATTTATCCTAAACAACCATTGCATATTAACAAAAATAGTACATTTTGAATTGTTGCGGGAGAGCAAAGCCTCGTTCGAACTAGCAACATGAGCTGCTTGCGAACACTGAACCAATTTTCGTTCGTCCGCGACTATATCCTAATGTTATAGCATAGCCAAGAAAGAGGCGAGTCACGAAAATGCAGAACGAAGCAAATTTGATAATAGGGGACGGGCCACAATTGAAAATTTAAGTCTAGAGTGGTTAACTCGACAGAAGTTTTTCACTAAGCCCGAACTGACAAATAAAAGCAATGGCTCAGTATGTAGAAAATTTCATAAGAAGGAACACACCTACACGGTTCTACGTTAACTTTGCGGTCATATCCCTGACCTACATCTAATTTTTATTACGACTTCTGTCATTTTAAATACATCCACAAATAAATTACAATCACCCTTGTTATAAAATAGCGTAACTGAAAAACCAAACTAGAAATAAGATTATTTACTTTTCCCAATTCCAAGTTGAATAAGGCTATTTGAACAAATACTCTCAATGCCATTTTAGATGTATTCAAAGCTCTCCCTCTGATAATTAAACGGAATGCCTGAAGCTACTAGGTACCAAGCTCTGGAGTTTGGCGTAGTATATTCATAGGGTGCCTTAATTTACGATCAACTTCGTCATTTCTTATTTTTCATGTTCAACTTGGCTCTTGTCACATAGTTAGTATACCTAACTATGTGACAAGAGCCAAGTTGGACGTATTTTGGCTGCTTTCTATTCAACTTAAATTTCTTTTTCGGTTTATTTTTGGTCTTCTTTCTGGTCTCTTTTTAGACTCTTTTTTTGGGCACCTAGTCTCTAAATTTCCTATTTTCCTACAAACCTCATGAATCATAAAATCGCATTTTAATTAATATTGTTGACTAGTTGAACCCGGTGCAAGTCTTGCTACACTTGCAAACTAAATTAATGAAAATTTAATAGGTCTGATGTTTTTATGATCGTTAGTTTCTACCATGGTTTTTCTTTCTATGTAGAAGCATTTCATAGAAAAAACATTTATCTTCAAATTACACCGTACAGTTTGAACGTAATTTTCTCTTGCATAACCTTAGGTAAACTTCTTGTGCAAAATAAAGCGCTGAGAGCCTCCCCCATTCTTAACTATGAAGGCACTCAAACTTCTATCAGATCATGCTGCTTACCTGAGAAATATACATTTTGTGTTTTAGTTACCTGGTTAATTCTCTTTTTTTTGTTGAAATTTCTGTTTTATTTGTATGAGACCCCCCCTCCAGAGACGGTAGAAATTTGTATTTCATTTGTATAAAAGCCCCCCCTTCCTGAGAAGAGAGGAATCTCTAACGATCCTAAAAACCTTCTCCGGCCCCAAAACCTCTCCATGCAAAATTTCAGGCCGATCGGTTGAGTAGATTTCTAGTCTATAAGGTACAGACAGACAGACAGACACAGAAAGACAGACAGACAGACAGACGGACAGACAGACAGACGGACAGAAAGACGGACAGAAAGACGGACAGAAAGACGGACAGAAAGACAGACAGACAGGCAAACAGACAGACAGACAGACAGACAGACAGACAGACAGAACAGACAGAACAGACAGGACAGACAGAACAGACAGAACAGACAGGACAGACAGGACAGACAGAAGAGACAGAACAGACAGAAGAGACAGAACAGACAGGACAGACAGAAGAGACAGAAGAGACAGAAGAGACAGAACAGACAGCACAGACAGCACAGACAGCACAGACAGGACAGACAGAACAGACAGGACAGACAGGACAGACAGGACAGACAGGACAGACAGAACAGACAGGACAGACAGGACAGACAGGACAGACAGACAGACAGATAGACAGATAGAAATTGGTGCTCAAGATGCTCATTACTACAATAATTCTCATCAAAGGACGCTGTAGGTTTCATTTCTCCATGGAAGCAACTGGTTCAAGTTGCTCATTATGACCCATAACACGTATAACACGTCTTCCGACACTCATATAGCGCCAATTTAAATATCGGAGATTTTAAAATAATTGATAATAGGAGGTATTTTAAAACATTATGTTAACGTTTGGAGCTGTACCAGTTTGCGGATCGAACACTTATTTCTTGTTATAAATTGTACGAACTACACTCACTCAATCCAGTTTTACCCATACCAACAATCAATAAACCCATCCGGAAGCAGAAAACCCATCAACTCTGGTTGACCATTCCAGAATATACCGCTTCGGAAAAAACCCTCCCTCCGATGCCGGAAGCGGAATCAAACAATTGTCAAAATTTAGCAAATTATTCGTGCGAATAGAAACCAATCAAACCGCAAGCCGGAAATAATATTTAAATATCGCACAATGGAAAATGCAAACACCGACCGGAATACACCGCAATTCCCACGGGGCAAAACTCCCTGACGTCGTCATCGGCGACGACAACGAATTGCGTGATGGTTTTTCGAGAACTAATTTGAGCTTTAATTAAACGTGGTTCGATTTTCAGAAATAGGGTAGCTCCTCCCCTTCCCCCCTTCTCCTTTCCATTGCCAACATTTACCACCACAACCACTTTCTCATTATAGTGGCTAACGCAATTTTAGAGTTTTTGTTTAATCGGAACGGAAAGGACACAAAGGCTGGTGGACGCGCACCGATGGCAGGCTGGAAGAGGGGTGGAAACCCTCAATTGCAATGGAATCAAATCGTTCAACCGTTAATCGGTTGCTATTGAATGCGCTTCTCTCGCAGAGTACTGAAATGCACCGGAGAAATTCAATTCAATTTAAACTAATAATGGCATTATTTACTCCCCCCGAACCCAATTCTGGTCGCCCAGAACAAGATTTGCAGTTTGTGTTTATTGTTTTGGTTCTCGTCAGAGGAACTTTAAACATCATTAGGGCAGCTATTTCTACTGCTACTACTTCCGGGACGTTATATTTTCGGTCAACCCAACTCTATTCGCCGCGTCCCATAGCCAATCATCAAAATTCACCACACATAGCCTACTTTGGTAACCGACGAGCAGGACGCAGGACAAAAAAGAATAGCCCCAGTATGTCCCGTCCGACCAACAATTATTGTAGACCAACAACAATAAAACTCGATGCCGCAGAACGTACCATTTACAACAACATCGTGTCCACGGTGGCGTCCACCCAAACATACACACACACACACACAAACTGGGCGTACGGAATTTATGTTATCGATAGCGCGCTTTACCAATTTGTTTAATGCGAGATCGATTCCAAGCGCGTGGTTTTCGAAAAACCATATGGACCATGGCCGCAGCCCGTTCGAGCTGCACCTCGTCGCTACATGGCCAACTAGGATTCAATGCCGACCGCGGCATCCGAGCCGCTATTGTTGGTGTTGCTGGTGTTCTGGACGATAAATCTACCCTTACAATGCCTGGCAAATACCGGGCCAGCAGCGATGCAATGATTTATGCAAGCTTTTTTCTCCACCGTTGTTGGAGCCCGTTTTTCATTCAAGCTTTAATCCCACTCCATTCTCGGGTGGATGACGGTACGACAGCGGTGGTGTAACTCCCCGGATGAACGCGCTTTACACCGTTCGTTTGTTCGTTCGGTTCGGTTCGGCAGAGCGTTGTGTTATCATGTTTGTTCATATCCCTGAGATTACCACCGATTTGTGTCCCCGTCGACCGGTCGAAGATTGAAAGTGTCCACCGGGAATCACGTGTTGGCACGCTTTGTATTCCGTCGGAATTTGTTTGTTGCTGTGTGTGTGTTCTAGGGGAGAAGACACGGGTTGCATTATTTTCCCGCGGAGTGTGGCGACAGATTGGCAGCCTAGTGGTCAACAGGGTTGAATGACGGAACTACTTTCATGTGGAATTTTCTGACTGTGAATTTAATTCATGTGTGTAAATGTCGGTGCCCTGAGACCAACACATGCAAGCGTCCTTTAGCACATAAGAATGAGTTGAATAGGATGAGAAAATAAATTCAATCACACCTGAAGCACATCTGTTCAAGTTCGAATTGTTTTTACGAACTTTAAAATGTATCATTTAAGTTTTATCGAACTGATCGGGAACTGAGATCAAAATTTATTAATATGCGGAAGTCTGAGAGTCATAAGGTAAAACATTATTTTTAAGAATGTGTGTGTGCATCTATAGCAGATTATGCACGAGTATGGAATTCCAGATAACCTGACGCGATTGGTCATTGATCGGGTGATGTGAAACGTTCAAGTTCCTGGGACACCTTCAAGTTCTCTCGGCTCTCGAAGAAAGTTACAGCAAGATGATGAGCTCTCGTGTTTGCTGTTTAAAATTGCGTTGAAGGTGCTTTTCGAAGAGCGAAAATAGACGCAAGTGGTACAATTTTCAGGAAGTCGGCTTGGCAACACAATACATACTGACCATGGCGGAAACGTACATCAAACTAAAGTACGAAGCAAGCCGGATTTTAATTGTCATTAATGAGTCCCAAATCAACTACACATACGAAGAGGATCACGAAAAGACAAAGTGTGCCTCCCATCGGAGAAGTATATGAATTCCTGTATCAGGGGTCAATGGTGACTACCGATAGTGCCATCAGCAGAGTGGTACAAAGACGCATTATGGCTTAAATCCGTGTTTACGCTGAACTCCGAAGGGCGCCTCTATCGGACAATGTTGACCATCCACAAGCCTTTGATTCGGCCGGTACTCGTTTATGGCCTTGAATCATGAACTATGCTAGCTTAGGACCAACGCGCTCTTGGCGTCTTTCAACGGAAGATGCTTCGGGCGATCTACGGTGGAGTGCAGATGGAAGACGAAATGTAGAGAGGCGAATAAACCAAGAAAGAGCAAATCATCCAAGCTCACATAGCAAAAATGTTAAACACAAATCCGTATATTGCGATTTGGAGACGACAAGAAAGTGTGTTTGTATGTTCAGCGTTCTTAATCCATGTGTCGTGACCCACTTGATGCCCAAGGATAACCGACACAATTAATTATGACTTAATTCAATAACATTGGAATTACTTCAACAGATTTGTTTTAAGAGAGTAGACCAGTAGAAGTTGCGAAAAGTTCCAGCAATCGGATTTTCGGAACTCTCTTTGTTCAAATGTTCTATGCTATGCTCTAAGGACTGTTCATTCAAGAAAATGGACACCTGTTTATCATTGGCTTAGGGTTTAAACATAAATTGTGAATTTTCGTTCAGTGTCTATAAACATTGTTAACTTTGGCAACATACTTGAAAAATCGAAGAAAAGAGAGAAATTCTGAAAGCTTGCAAGCTTATAAACTCGTAGATTAATTCGGCATAAATGGATTTCCGAAAAGTTGTCGTTTCGAGAATTGGTAAAGTGCACTAATTCAGCGTGAAGTGCACTAATTCTTCAGTGTTCAAGATTGGTAAGAAGTTTGGAGAAACTTGTTATCTTGAAGATTTACCAAAATCTGAACGCAAAAACAGGCCATCGGACCATGAAAAGGAGCTGGCAGCGGTACGCCTTTTGAAATCGTGTAAACCAAGTTCCGTTCGTGAAATTGCCTAAAAATTGGACGTTAGCGTCGGAACTGCGCATAACATCAGAACCTAAAAGGAACAAAAAGCACCCAAAAGGACGGATTCACAGAAAGCTTCTTCGAAAATACAGTTACTGAACTTGTATGACGTTCATCTCCAAAAGTCGAACTGGTGAACTTTTATAGACGACGAGACGTACGTAACTTAGGGGGCCGCAATTTATCAACGAAAATCAACAAAATTACAGAAAAGAATGCACAAAAAAACGGCTTCTCTACTCATCTACCGAAATCATTCGGATCGTCCATTATTCTGGCCAGATCTGGCATATGCTCACTACGCTGCTGATACGTTGGAAATGCTCAAGAAGGAAAGATTCGATTATAGCATAGCATAGCATAGCAGAGGATTTTCCGACCATGCACAATCCAGGGTTGGCTGTTGTAGAGACGATGGAAGCGCCAGAAGAGCTGTCTTGGATGTGACAGACTCTTCATCCATCGATTGCTTCGCAAAGTACCTGGCCAGGTCCGTATGAACAGTAAGGGATGGGAGGGAAGCGTTTATTAGATGTCTATTTAAAAAGATGCTGAAATCTCATGCGACCTTCATAGACATCTGCTGGAGCTGGAAGTTGGCTGGGAGTGTGCGGGATGCTTTCCTTGGCGAGAAAGCATATGTATATTTATATGTTAATAGGTCGTTGCGAGTGACAAAGCTAAGAAAGTTAATGCACTTCTTTGTCGTCCGCTTTTCTGGGCTGGAACACGTTTCCTACTCTCAAGAAGAAAAAAATCGATTATGTCGAAAAACGCCAAAATCCTCCAAACTGCCCTGAACTGTGTATTATTGAAAGATACTGGGCAATCATTAAGTGGCATCTTAAGAAAGAAGCAAGCTCTGATGACTGCTTTCAGAAAATTTGATCTGCAACACAGTGAAAAGTTACAGAGAACGTTGTGCATAATTTTATGGGAGGTATCAAGAGAACAGTTCGAGCGCTCTTCAGAAATTTAAAGTAAATATTCAAACTCACGTGAACCCGGTCATATGTATGTTGGTGTTCATTAATATAAAGCAAATTTACGAATTTGTTCGAAAATGAATATTTTCCCTCGAAAAACAGGGGCCACTTTCTTTATTGAACAGTCCTCATGATGTAGAGCATGCGGTCGAGAATCTTCAAAATGTCATTCATGGAATTCGAAACGCCACATCATAAAATTTGACAGGTTGAATCCCATTTTTAGAAACTGATCAAAAGGTGTTACCACTATCTTCTGGGATCTGATCAATGCAACCTCACTGAACTTGATACGTCGCAAGCTATGCTTCTGAATCGATCAAAAAGTCACCATTTCTTCGGGGGAATCAGATCTCCAGAATAACCTCGGGAAAAGTGACCAGGAATTCTCTAAATGTTCGTCAATGAACATTGCGAACAACGTAAAGCTAACATTACGAACAACGAAATGTTCGTCAAAATCGTGAAGTTTGACATGTCGCGCAAGATGGGTTATCTGAACCGATCTAAATCTGCCCTTTCATTGAGAGAACTGGAACTCCGAAATACCCGGAATTTGGCCAAAGTGACAAAGAAATGTATTCCAATAAACTTGTTTCGCATAAACATCAAGTTTAAGAATCGATTAAAATGTTGGCATTTTTCTGGGGGCATAAGATCCGAATACTCTGGAATGTGGAAAAGTGACCAAGAATCCTTGAAATGTTTCGCAAGATCATGAATTTGACTCGTCGCAAGCTAGGTTTCAGAAACAATCATAATGTAGCCATTTTACCGGAGTATTCGGAATCTCCAGGGTACCCCGGAATGTTGCCAAAGTGACCAAAAGTCCTCAAAATGTCCTTCAATGAACTTGTTTCGCAAAATCGTGAAGTTTGACTCGTCGCAAGCTAGGTTTCAGAATTGATAAACTAGGGATATTTGCCCCCTCGTAATGTGTCCAAAAGTGGTCAGGAATTCTCGAAATGTTCTTCAGGGAACTTGATTCCCATAATTATGAAGTTTGATTCGTCGCAAGCTAGGCTTCAGAATAAATCAATATGTGGCTATTTTTCCGGGATAATCAGATCTCCAGGATACTCCGGAATGTAGCCGAAGTGACCAACAATTCTCGAAATGTCCTCCAATTAATTTTTTTCGCAAAATTATGAAGCTTGAGGGTGTCGCAAGTTCGGGTTCATAATCGAATTCAGAAGAATTTTGAACCAAAACTGTCAATTTTTCTGGGGGAGTCAGATCTCCGGAATACGCCGAAATGTGGCCAAAATGACCAAAGATAATTACAATGTCGTTCAAAAAATTTTTGTTGTTCAAATTAATGAGGTTTGAAATAAATTGAAATTAATAAACAAATCAAATTACTCTTAAAATTATTTTGTGAACTTTAATTGCTCAATTAATCTTTTTAAGTAGGGGAGGGTAGGGCAATTCAGGCCTACCTAAGCAAATTTAAAAATAAATATTGAAAAAGTCACAAAAAACGTTATTGTTAAAATTGTACTGTCGATAAGACAGTACTTGAAGGAATTTTTATTGGCAACAGTTTTGGGCAAAAATAAATGAATCGCTAGAGGAAATTTCGAATTTAACGTCGATCTGCTAAAACCCATATTTGAAAAAAAAAAAAATCAAGCACGTGGGGCAATTCAGACCACCTCGAATTTAATGCAATTTTATTGTAATTGAACCAACTAAATCAGGTTCCATAGAAAATAATCATTTATTCCATCAACAAAATTAAAATTTAATAGTAAATATTTAAAACTCACCTCGAGACGGCCGCGAGTAATTGGCTATATCCTCCTAACTTTAGTTTTAAGATAAATGATGTATAAAAATATTAAATTTGTCTTGCGGACCATTGCAACCTGAATTCTAATTTTTGCATTACTAATAATATTTACTGGTAAAAGATTAATTATGTGTGAAAATATATGCGAAACAAGGTGGTCTGAATTACCCCGCATGTTGACGGTCTGAAAAGCCCCACATACCTTTTCTACGCATTATGTTGTTCGCCATAAAACAAATACAAATTTGATTCAATTGATTTTTTGAATTGCTTAAACAGAGTCTGTAAGCTTCTTATAGCACATACCTGTTTTTTGTTAGCTCAAAATTGGAAGCTTTTACAGCGTTTTTTCTTGTGCGCAATTCCTATTATTGTAGGCACTGAAAAGTAAACTACGCCGCGGCGCACCTCAAGGTCGACTGAAGTCAATGTATATATTTGTCAAAGTAGTGCAGAACGTGTCAGTTAATAAGGTTGAGATTTTTCCATGTACTGCCATTGCGAAAAAAAATCGACGGTCGGGTTTACCCTCCCGGTCTGAATTGCCCCACCCTCCCCTACTTAAAATACTTTTTTAACACTAGTACAAACTCTTTATATTTTGGAGTCCTTTGAATGCTCATTAAGAACTCTTCAATACGTCAAATAATCTAAAAATACTTTTCCATTCTATCACTCTTCATAGCACATTTTAAGTACTGGAAATACTTCTAAGATTCCTTGATATTTTTATATGATACAAAGAATTATAAGTGCATTTTGAATACAACGCACTCAAAACAGTGTTCTGTGTGCAGGGTGGCCACAGAACCGGGAAAACCGGGAATAAACCGGGAATTCTAAAAAACCGGGAGAAACCGGGAAAAACCGGGAATTTATGTTCACATGATTGTTCATAATTTAGATTGTGTGTTATTATCACCGACCTCTAGGTATTCCTTTCTGACCGACCTTCCTAACGACCTGTGAAATTTTAGAGTGTCTCAATTGATTTACCTTCTATAAATATCCTGCACAGAAAAAAATCTTGTAGTAGAAACTACCATTTTATCCAACTACACCTATCATTAAAACTACCATGAAATTCACTACGTTTATCTTCAAACCTTCAACGTTTGTGGTATATTTGACAAACCTTATGTTGATACCAACTCCACTATGGTTGACTTCAATCGCAGGCATGGTAAAATGAAACGCATTTATAGTCAGATGAAAATTGTTGGTGTTTGCGCTCAATTTGACCCTCGAAATGGTAGTTCCTCCGACCAAAAGGGAACAACAAAATTACATCAAGTTTTGTTATTCAGTTACGCTGTTTTTATAGCAAAGGTTGTTAGAAGATCGCGGATGTTGTTAAAATAACAGAAATACTAACAAAAAATCCTCTAGAGGTAAGAAAATTATAGCAAACTATGATATAGATATAACATTAACAAAGCAAACTTTGTAACAGTTTTGTTACGATGTAGCAAAATCAGTTATAAATCAGTGTTATAAATCTGCGTAAAGAAATAAATGATTTATAACACTATTATAAATAGTGTTATAAATCATTTATTTCTTTACGCATATTGTGCCTCTTATGGTTTTAAATCTTAATTTGTTAAATTTATGTTTTACTATTACTCATATGAAAACGACTCAAACAAATTTATATCATAATCAGTTAGTCGTAACAAAGTTTGTTATAATTTCGTTATTTTTATGTTATACCCTCCTGGCCGGGTCTACTTTGGTTTTTTTTTTGCGTGTGGATCATTCTTGTTAGTTTGTAGCGACCAGAGTTGCCACAATATTTTTCGTTCCCATCTTTAATTTTCACCAAAAAATATTTTTTATCTGTGTTTAACAGCAGAAAATCTTGGCAACAACCTTGCTTCAAACATTCGAATTTAGATGGTCTTATTCAGATTGAAGAAAGTTCGCAATGAACTTTCTTAGCAAGATAAAAGCCAGCTTCCCATCTGCTTGTTTGAAACACAGCAGTTTTCTCCAACAAGTTTCCAAGTCATGATCTTCGATGGCCTGTATCTCATATCTTTCGTAAAAGTGCGGATATTGTTTAGAACTTGAATTGAACTCCTTCAAAGTGTACAGCTTCTTGGGTTCAACACACGATGCAGTTCCTGTTGACAACTAACTAGAACGATAGCCATTTGGTGGCAGCTCGATGCAGAACGATGCTTCAAATCCAAGATATTTTGTATCATCTGTAGTTCCTTGGATCATTTGAGGCTGCATGATAAGTAACTATAAATATCTTGCATCAACTGTTCCAGTGGCAGCTTTCTGCATGTGTAACACAAAGAGCCAAAAAGTGGCAAGTACATTTGATTATCAAATGAGAACTGACACGTTTCAGCAGCTTTTTGACGGATCGGTCAGAACCCATCATTACAGATGCTCCATCTGATCGACAGCCAACAAGCCTTTTTTGTAATCGTACAATATATATTAAAATGGAGTTTTCACCACGATGATTGTGCAGAAGCGCAGTTTACAATAGAAGTTGCAGTTTACTAGAGAGAGTTTGCACTTTCAAGAAATTTGCGGAAGAAGCCATTGTTTACGTTTGCGACATTGACCCTTGTGAAAATTCCATGTCGATGTATAGGTTTTTGCACGGCAATATGATATTAAAGATAACCAAAAATCACATTCGAAATATTTATGCTTCTAACAAAAATAAATATCGAGAACATCTATTCGGTGTGAATACATGAAGATATTTCTAAATTAGAAGAACAATATTTTTATAGAAATCCCTGTAAGAAACTTTGTCGAATTTTGTGAAACAACCGATTGAGGAACTTTAAAAAAACACTGCTCCAGCGGAATACTTGAATTTTTTTTTAGAGATTTATATCTAAGAATCCTTGCAAACATTCTAGACAAAACTTAACAAATAATTCTACAAAACCGCTTGTAGAATATTTTACGTGAAGAATTTAATACACGAGATTGTGAAACTCGCAAACAAAATTTCTTAAATTTCTTCAATAAATCAGGGTTTTCTCCAAGAATTATTTCAGCAATTACCTCATAGTTTTTAGTTCTTTCAGGTGTCTTCCAGGGATTCCTTTACAATCACAAAACTTCATAAGCTCAGGGATTCCACCATAAATTTCATCACCAGAAAGTTTAACAGAACAGTCAATGAACTGCCAGAAGAAACTGCTGAAAGCATTGCTGGAGGAATGGCTACAAACTCCTGAAGAATACCTTTAGAAACGCCAGAAGGAATTTCTCAAGCAATGCCTGAGAACATTTCATAGAACCTTTGGGAAATTTCAACAAAGTTTCTTAAAAAAATTATAAAGAAATCATTTGGCGGTACCCACACAAAATGAATTTCAGACTGTCGTCTGTCACTGTAGGGTCAGTTTAAATAATTTTCTCTGGCTTCATGGGCCTAAAACTGAATGCAGATTTTGTAAATAGTTGGGTTCTAAAATGTAGTCATTTTTATATTAGAAACGCTTATAATGAAAATATCACTTTATTATGCTTTGGAATTCGTTCAAAATTGTTTGCTTAGAGTAATTGTTTTCTATTCGTTATTCTAGTTCATTACTACATGATCCGCGCTTTAACCCAGGAAATTTTTAACATTTGGTCCAAGAAAACCGGGAAGAAACCGGGAATTTGAAAATAAAAATTGAGTGGTCACCCTGTGTGTGTCACTTGGGTTACCCCTAGGTGCGCCGCCGATAGTGTACATAAGGTCTCTGTAAGTTTTGTAATATGTGTGTGTACAATCCGGCAATGATAATGAGCCTCGCATGTAAACATTGCCGATATCATTTGAATAAGAGTACTGCAACACACTTCCAGATTTGAAAAGGTAGTATCGTTTGAAAATAGGATTTTTGTAAGATATTTATAATCAGATTGATGTCACCCATGGCCGTCTTCAAAATGCACTAGCTTGTTTATTTAAAAAAAAATTATTTTAAATAATTACATGCACTCACAACGAAACAAGCGCAAAAATTAAATACCATTAAAAAAATCTTGTCATGTTTAACACATGGAAACATATGCCGACCTCGGGATTCAACCCGGAACATGCCTCATAGCTGCCAACTCCGTTGGGAGCGATTCGTTACAACGTGCATCAAATAACAACACTACTCACCACTGCAAAACAGAACCATCCCTTTAAAAGTCCCCCACCATCACTCATCATGTTAGTATACACAATTACAACCCTCGTAACCGCACACAACTAACTATCCAGGTACACCGTGTTTCAACAACCGCAAACTCCAGGGCGTTAGCTGGCTGGCTGTGACTTGCTCACTTGCTGTAATACACTCTCCACATCATCAGCTTTCCGATGCTGCTGCTGCTGCTGGCTACCCGCCCATAGAAACCAACAGAACGTTCAGCTCCCCTTTTTTCGAAACCGAGCAGCCAATATTTTTAGCAATCAACACATACGGCAATATCCCACAGGGTCAGAAGCACAACCATCACAGCCAGCACTAGCTAGCGGCAGCATAGGAACTTGGTACGGTGTGGTTTGGCTGGTGATTGCACCGACATTTATTTTATTAAGCTCGCTGGAAGCCACAAAAATTGAATTTAATCTGCCTGTCACCCCGGTCGATTGTTGTTCATTGACTGGCTCCCGCACCGGATGTGTGCGGGAGATGAAGCAATCTTCCGTCTGTGACAATCATATGTACCAGCGAAAAATCGGCGAAAGGTCGCTGAACTGAAATTGAAAGGTACGTATGACGCAAAATCGTAGTTGGCTCTGATGCTTTGTTTGGTTTAATTTGCTTCTTTCTCTAACCCTGCTTCACTGCAGACCTTTAAATGTCGCACTTTCAGTAGAATCCGTAGTAATTAGCACCACTGACTGGGCCGGGGGTAGTGTTCTGGGATTAGTCGAGCACCGCGCTTACTGCAGCACTAATCTATATTGCACACCTGTGTGAACCTTTTTTTGTGTCAGTGTAAAACGACAACGACGATGACCGAAACCAAGCAAAAGGGCACAAAGGTAAGTTTAATTTGATTCTAATTCTCGTCCATTAATTCTTGTTTAACACCGCCGCTTAAACGACACGACTTTGCCTCCCTTAAACTTCGTCCGAAATAAAACACACGTTCTAACTAGACAAATTGAGCAAAACAAAAAAATGAAGGTACAAGCGCACTAGGAAATTACGCACAGCTAAAGTGCGACAAAAATGTATGTCTACATTGCTACACTATTCGACACGGAACGCCATGCTGCTGCTGCGATGGTAGGTGCAAGGGGTGCAGCGCTGGCATTTCATTTATTATTTCGGGCCCATGCCGGCAGACATACAGACATACAGACAGACGGAAGAGATTACTGAGGCACAATTTGGAGTATCGTTTAACTCTACAAGTGACAGTGCACTGGCAGTAGACACCAGACAGTACAGCTAGAAGAAATAGGGAAGATTTGAGAATTTTCATCTGAGTGGGAAAAATGAGGAAAATTGTTAAATCGTATACTGGGGTTGCCACTGGGATCGAAATTCATGAACAAAATTAAGTTTCTAGATTAATAACCACCCTAGGACCAACAAATGTGCAACTGTAAAGCATGGCTAACTAGATGTACACCACGCGCCTCCGCCTCGAAATGCACATGTTCAACATGCAAAAAATAAACAAACCCAACACAACAAATCAGCATTTGAAAAACAAAAATCCTACGTTTTCTCGCGGACGTATCTACCAGCAGAAGAGTGATGACGAAAGTAGGCAGAAACATGCAAAAGTTATTTTCGCAATAAATTCGCCACTTTGGCGTATGTTTACACGTGCGCCTCTTCTGCTGTGGCGGCATCCCACGTCACGCCACCGCAGTCAGTTTTTTTTTTTTTTCGTTCCGGAAGGGCTTAAGTCCGTTCCCATCGCGTATTATCGAAATACGCAATGCAAAATAATATGAAAACAAAACTGACAGCAGAAGCAAAGTAGGCGAGAATCAGTGCGAATTAATTTTATGTTGTTGTTTTTTTTCGCGGTCTTTTTATTGCCGTTTTAAATCATCCATTTCAATATTTTGTGCCATGGGTGAAATGAACTTTTTTTCTCTCTCTGCAAAACGCGTGGTTTGCACCCACGAAGTGCACTGATGATTCATTGGAGTGTACAATTTTATTATGCACCGGTTTTTAACCTGCACCGTTTCTCTCCCCCATCCACAACTAGGGTCCCGGAAAGGATGACGACTATGACGAAGCAACGCTAGCGCAGTTCCGAGGCCCTCCGGGTCCACCGGGACCACCAGGACTGCCAGGACGAGACGGCTTACCAGGACACAAAGGAGACTCGGGCGAAGTCGGTGCACCCGGTTCGCTTGGACCCCGTGGTCTGGATGGAATGGCCGGAGAACCAGGTGAGAGCTTTACAAAGTGAGAATTCATCAAAGTTCTACATAAACTCTATTCCTCATAGGCATTGAAGGACCACCGGGTCTACCAGGTTACCAAGGTCCTCCAGGCGAGAAAGGTGACCCTGGCGATATTGGTCCTCCAGGTTTGATGGGTCCACCGGGGCTTCCCGGACCACCCGGCTATCCAGGCGTCAAAGGAGACAAAGGCGATCGAGGAGATTCCGTGAGTACTCAACCCGGATAAAATCATACGACCACTCCAGTTAATCCTTGCACCGTTTCCCAGAAGTTTAGGAAAATGCGACGGCGACAGGATCACGAAGGTATGGCCGATGAGCCCTACCGGGGGGAGATGGTGTACGGTCCACCGGGTCCACCTGGACCACCGGGCCCTCTCGGACACACGGGGCAGCCGGGTCCTCGGGGGTACGATGGCAAGAAGGGCGATCGAGGCGAAAAGGGACAGAAGGGAGAGTACGGACCGATGGGACTGCCGGTGAGTATGTCATATTATGGTAGACTTACGATTCTCAGCCAAGCAGAGAAAGGGTTGTGTACTACACAATTGATTGATTTTGCTATAGTTTTCGTTTTCGTTATCGCAATACTACGAGTGTGGTTGTACTGTACTGTACTGCAATAAGCAATCAGCTATATTTTTGAGAGCATGTGATTTATTTGGAGAACAATTTTGCATTGCGGAATTACTCACTAGTTGGAAAGTAAACAAATTAAAGTTAAATATCCAATTCAAGAATTGGACATATTCAGTGAACTGACTTGACGGAAAATGTAATTGTTTTATTTAAAAGTCGTAGGAAAAGAAAACCCACGGATGATCCACAGAAGTCAGTGAGAGCTCAAAATTTGTCGGTGTGAAGAAGATGACATTTAAAAAAAAACCTTTTTCGTTAGCATCTCTTCTTCTAACTGGCTTTGGTGTTCTTTTCAACGAGCTCTCACCTGATCTTAAAGCAGTATTATAGAAGCACTGTTATAATTAGAGAGCTCTCTATGCCATCACCGATGCAAAAATTTGTATATTGTTTGCAAGAATACTGATACTCTATGCCAAGTGAAGTCAAAATGACTTCCAAAGTCTCCCCTCGATCGGATCGGGAATAGAACTCGTCGCCTCCGGCTTGCCGTGCTTTTACATCTGAGGCCCCGAATAGACCAATTACATGTGATTGGAAAGTTAGGAAAATTTAAACTAACACTTCGTGCTCGAAGTAATGAAATGCTCGACACTGAAGAAGTCTGTAAATTGCAGACGAAATGGGCATATCTGCCAAACAAATAGCTTTATCAAGAGGAATTTTAAGAAATTTGCCCTCGTTTACTAGTAATAGCTTGAATAGTGTTTCAGTTTTAATTTCTTAAAAGTAATGAAGCGTAGTTTAGCTTTAATTTTCCTAGTTTTCCAGTTACGATCGTTCTACTAATATGCCCGTAATGTGTTTTTTTTGTTAAGTCAAATAAATTGCATGTGGGTTGGTAAAGATAGAAAATGGTAACATTTACTAAAGGAAAGACTCGAGACGGAACATAGTTTTGTTTTCTCGTCAACTTTTGAATTCAGTCGTGATTTTTCGTATACCTATTTTTTTTTATTGCTTTTCTGATGATGATGATGATGAGATACTGAGGGTTATTCCGAGAGTCGAAGTGACATTTGATTTGCCCAGGAGAGTCACGTCACTGCAGGTGACTCTTCTCACTTCACCAAGTGACAAACGTCACTTCGACTCTCGGAATAACCCTCACTATCATCTATTGTAGCAAGGTAACATTCCATAGCAGTGGAATAATCTGAAAAACGATTTTATCAGGATATTATTGTTGTTTGTGATCATCAAGCTCCTGCATGAAGGGTCAAATACGTTTGGGTGGGCCCGTAATCAGATACACTTACGCGAAACCCGCGAATTTAGGGAAAAGAATCTTCTTCCAAAAGCAAGTTCACACTCACAGCATAAGAATCGAGCCCTCGATTGACAGAATAAACTCAATTGATGGGGTCGAAGGAAGCAGTCGCATGCTCCCTATCCAAATCGTTTCGCTTAGGTGGTCCCTCCCTTTTCCCGTTATATATTATGTCGTGGATATTCAGTATAGTCTGTATTGGTCATTTGATTGCTTAACTTGTGTTAGAAAATTTGGCTGAAAGTTAAATTGGTGAGGCTTTATACCGTTCTTTACTTATTGCTCTGTGTCACTCTCTGCTTTTGAAGAGTGGACTTTAGGATGTCATATGTGTTTCAGTTTAGTGATTGGTTACACGCTGTGCACATGTGAGATTTTCATGGTGATATTCTCACAACGGTCGTTCAGAATGGTTCGACGGATGCATATGAGAGATCATTCCGGATGAGTTTCCACTCGTTTACTCAATTCCATCATGTTTGGTTATAGAAGACAAGAAACATCTTCGTTACAAGTTGTCAATTTGGTTCAGGCACTTTTGAACGTTGGTGGGGCAGCCGATTCACACATGAAATCAACCGCGACCAACTCGACAGAACGCGCCCATACCCCTTTCTAAACTGAAGGGCAGGGCTTATTGCAGTTCGGAATAAAAACATTTTGACGGATGAAAAAGATATGAGTCTAGAAGAAGTTGAGTTTCGCAGAATATTAAAACTTGGTGAGACCATACCAGTTGTGTAAAAAAATTATAAATTCGGTGCCAATGGTTGTTAGATATTTTTCTGATAGGTAATAAATAAAGGTAATGGGTTATGAAATCGTCCATATATTCAGCTTCCTGTTCTAACAGGTAGATCACTGGCATTTCGGTCCCGAAGATGGACACGTTGTGTTTATATCGTGTCAATGAAGATGTGGTTTCACATTACCCCCATTGCAATGGAAAACCACAACATTATTGATTCAACTAGTAGCATTCCTCAAGAATACTTTTTTTAGGAGTGATGTTTAAAAAGTTGTTTGGTTTTCTCAATTATTCTATCATTTCTCAATTCTATCACTCCGTGAGTGGTTCCAATACCATTCTTACTGTTAGTTTAAATCAGTTTGAGTCGGTTCTCAAGCAACACTTCTTATTCCTTACTAGAGTTAACCACCATCACAGTTTGTGAAAGGCCTCAACAGCATCTCTACTCATAATTTATTGTACCTTGTTTTAGTTTGGGATAGTGCCGTAATGGTGTAATGGTAAGCGAGGTTATCTCTCACCCCAAACGGTCTGATTTTAATTTTGGGCGTTTTTGAAACCAAAAATCTCTGAAAGCCGTTGGCCCATAGGTTAATGGGTTCAATATGCAGGGTTCAGATTGTTTCTCTGACGTGACGATTAGTCTTGGGCTGAAAGCCATGGAAATACGAAACAATTACAACTACAACAACAATTTCTTCTTAAAGTTCTTAAAAGTTGGCGTTTGGTTTCAAAGCAAAACATATTTGTAATTTACTCAAGAATGATTCGTTAGATGCGTTGCCTCAATGTCTTTATGTGCTTTCCTTTCATTTACTGCCACTATAACCAGAACGATATTCGTATAACACTTAGAGATGTGGACTAAATGAAAAAGTTTGTTAACACTTTAAAATGCAGGCAGTGTTAAAGGGATCAGAGTTGACTGTTCTTTTATTGAAACAAAGACGTTAAACCGTTTGTTTAAATAATATATACAATATGTTAGGTTAGGCAACTATCAGCAGAGTATCTTAATGAAACATTGTAACGCAGGTGTTGTTTTAATGGAACGATGGATCAGCATAAGGAGATTTTTTAATTATCGCACAGGTTTGGACCGAAGGGTCTCAGATTATTACGAAATTTTGTCATCGCGTAGAGTTCATGGATATATGGACAAAAAAAAAACAATATTAAAACTACAACATTTTCCACAGTGAAGGAAAATTTCTTGGAAAAGCCGGAAATAACATTTTCTAAGTCATGAAAAATTTTGAATTTTACTATGGGGTCGTCACTCGTCGGCCCCACCCGAATGCAGGTCAAATAAGGTAAGGATGAAAATGTGTGGACGTTATACTTGCTTTATTGGAAACCGAGTAGACCTCTGTACTTCCACGAGAAATTACTGGGATGTTGGATAACAGGATTGGGTAGCGGCAGAGTTTATTTCGGTAAACGGTAAACGGTAATTCATGTATAAATATTTAACGAACTGATTTATACCAATAGCAAGGATGCTATTGGGGCCATTGGAAATCAGTGTCCCTAGAAGCATTTCGTGCCTTCTGGCAACTATATGTTTCTATTGATTTCCAAGCTCATCGGTTTTGCAACAACCTTTGAAGACTCGGTCCTATACCCAATGATCTCATTATCTACAATCCGCTCAACCAATCGCATGTTTTTGTGATGTAATGGGCGAAGTATTATAATTTGAGATAACTCAATGCAGACGTCTTCCAAACTTGGCACTTGAATGGCTTTATAAAAATCCATTACTGGCTTTGGTTGCTCTGTTGTTCATGAACTGGTTGCTTATGGCCCCATTCACATCTTTGCGTACATTGTGTAAATATTAATATTAATATTAGTCGTCAATACTGGCGTCACATAAGCAACAGCTATTATCAGATAATCGAAATCAAGTAACATTCATGCTTATGTTTCCGGTTAATGCATTTTATTAAAATAATAGCGATGATGCAAACCCGGCATTAGAAGTTTATTTCCCTCAACGTTGCGCCTTACCAGATGATGGCGGCTAAGTGGCCAGCAGCTTGTTTCGCTCCACATCGTACGCTTTACCGGCTTGCTCCAAATCCACCACTGGTTTCGATCAACAGGCTGTTCAGCCCAGGGTACCTGGCCACTGCTTGCCGTGTCTAAAAATTCGCCTCACTGCTGTTTGAGAACACCTTAAAATACATCAGAATACGAAAATTTATTCAACTAATTTCTTCTTTCCTTCCCAGGGTCCAATGGGCATGCGTGGCGATTCGGGTCCAGTCGGTCCAGTAGGCAAAGCAGGCCATCCGGTAAGTCATTTCCCGATTTCCCCCAAACATAATTCCTAACCATGTTCAAGCTTCTGCTTAAGGTGATACTCTTCAAAAAGGTGCTCCACTAAAAGCAGGCCGTGAGATTTTTCTAACAAACTTTTTTCGATTTGTTTTTTCTTCCTTCTGAACAACATTGCTTCCACTGGACTGGAATTGCTCCTCAATTAACAACAAACAAACAAACAAACAAACAAACAAACAAACATACAAACGCACGCACCTACCTTGTCGAGGACGGCTTTAGGTGTGGGAATACTAATCTTAAGGACATCGTGATCTATGTTTTCTTTCGCGCTACATGATTTGATCATTTCGGAAAACTTTTCCAACTGTTGAGTTTGTTCTATTTATTTCATTTGACAGTCGAATAATTCGAAGTTAACCAATGCTCTTCTCGCGCTAGTAGGGCGGGATGAAAAATCAAAGCCAGAAGGTGAATACGCACTTCACATGTGTTAGTTAAGTATGTTGAACGGCTTGGGTATTATTTTGAATTTCGTGCATGAAACGTCTCTTTTTGATTATTTTTGAACCAAATGGGGCAATATTGCGCTTGCTCATTACAGTTGAAAATACGGTTTACGGAATCATGAGATAATTAGATGTTATGATAACTTTATACACTTGTAAGTTATGGGAAGCATTTGTTTGAGTGGTATCTGAATCCTCTCAATTTTAATTTCGATTTAATGAGTGAAATAATATTTATGAAATTTTTCATTGATTTCCGAAAAGCGAAATTAACAGGTTTTATGTGTCAAGCAAATACTTCCTCTTCATATAACATCTAATAATTTCATAGTTCTAGGAAAAAAATGATACCTTATTGCTGAAATGAGCCACTGCAAAATGGGAATATTTCTAAAAAAAATCGTACTCGTCCAAAACGCAAACGACAAAAACCAACTAAGACTCTGATCAAGTATTCGAGAATTGAGAGAACAACGGAAAAAATCGGAAATGAACGTATTACTAGTGTAAGAATGAGGGGTAAGGCACACACACAAAAAAAAAAATATTTTTATAAGTGTTTATAAAAAAAAACCAGCGCAATCGAGAAAAGAGGAACGACACAGAGCCGAGCATAGAAAAAGTGCGGTGTAAAATCTCAGAAGGTATAAAACTTACAAATTGTTGTTAGCCATTGATATTTCCTCTTGTTTCAGTGTCTTTTTTCGCTTTCAAAAACAAAAATTTCGACGTAGGTAAAACACCAAACCACTTAACAAATAAATCAGAATGCTAGGTGTTAAATAAGACAAATCGGAGATACGACGGTTTTCCCTCCTTCCCCAAATCAGTTATGTATGCGTTTGCCTTCACATATGTTCAATATTCATTTGAGTTCCAGTTTTCTTCTACTTCTCTCGGGAACGCTAACTATTTAGGATAGGTGAAACAAATTTTATAGATTCATCAGAAACCGAACAACATATCTCTATGCGAACAACAAAACAAACAACTATCATAACTTCCTTACCTACCAACTACTACTTAAAAACAAACTAAACTCTATCGTGTTGTGTAATTTATTCTATCTTTCAAAAAAGCGCTATAATGGGAATGACAGAGAGCAAACGCGGTTTTTAATCTTTCTCTCATCATAACCTCCATACGAATGACAAATAACTGTCGGCATTTGATTTGAACCGAGACAAAAATCGCCCATCCATTCAACCATTAACCAAACCATCGCCCAAAAACACACACACATTCATGCACGTGGTCAGACGGAGAAGATGTTTGTTAAATATTGTAAAGAGTCATATAGAAACAAGGAAGACGAAAAAAAAAGAGTCAACAAATAAAAACAAAACTGATTGAGAAACCGAAACAAACATAAACCTTAATCGCAGCAATCGAGACCAATTTGTGCAAAAGAAACATCCATTTAGGTAACGCATTCGCATGTCTCCCGCTTGCTACGACGCAATAACCGCATGTCACCACGATCCAGATCGGAAGTACACACATGCGACCTCTCAACTTTCACTTCCTTCAACTAACTTCCTCTATTTCGTACGCCAGGCGCAACGACACAACGGTTGCGTTCTATCTCGGGAGGTAGTAGCTACTCACAAATCATCTAAACTAATTGAGCAAATTGAAACCAATTGCCCAATGGCCGAAATTGCGGGAAGGAAAAGCGAGATCTGTCGAATTTGTCTTCTGATGTTACGCGATTTGGTCAATCAACCACGTGATGACATTTTCCGAGCATCTCTTTCTTGTTTCCTGGAATCAGAAATTGGGTTAAAATGATGACGGAGAAGCGCCCCTGTTCGCAGCAATTAAAGCGAAATCAAATTTCTACCAGATGATAAAATTTCATGGCAGCTTTAAACAATCGGCGATAGTTTAATATGGTTCGGCGCGAAGGAACCACATGTGTTCAATCTTTGGCAAATGGTAGCGAATCTGTTCCAGCTGCCAGTTCAATACTCTATTCTGTGCTGTCATTGAGAATGATAATACGACGACGACGAAGAAGACGCCGACGACGCGCTTGGATTGCAAAAGTTTTCCAACCCTGCGATGGGGAAAATGCATTACTTTTTAATAAATTTTCCATCTTCGAACTTCAATGTATGTTACAGATTTTATTTTCATGATTCGTTTCGTCGATGCTTTAAACATTCAGCACACGTGCCACTTCAGAAGCGAACAATGTTGCCAAAGTTTTCGGAACTGAAAAGATGACTCTGAAGAACATCGAATGTGCTGTGACTTGGTGAAGATCTCAGTAGGCCTTCAATATATATTCTTGTATTATTTTTTAAAAGCTTGAAACTTGATGGCAAATTTACTCACGGCGTTTCTATCTGCTCAATATTCTTCTCGAATTTCTCTAGTTTTCCATTTTCTATTAGTTATTTCTTCTGCAATTAGAAACGTGTAAGTTGGCGATTTGAACTCGTTTGTTTATTTAATCTTCAAATCTTCAAAGATTTTTCAGTAGTTTACGATGTTAACTGATGTGGGGACGATTTGCAAATCTAAAAAGTATTTCCTATCTGGAACTTTGTTGGAAATCTTCTATGACTTTTCAGAACCTCTTGAGATCAGCTCAAACCGTCAATGAGTTTTCAAAAGTTCTCGGATGTTTTGAAATGTTTATCAAATCTAATGATTATTATCAGCATTTTGCCTAAGCCACTTGCCACAGGAATGCATAAAAAAATTAAATGGATTCGGTTATTAGAAGCTTAAAAGTTTTTTCTGGAATTTTCAAAGTACATGAGTAACCATGCAAATAGCTTGGATGATATCTGAATCATCTTTGAACGTATCTCCGAGAATTCATATAAACCAACTTTCAAATCCCGTACTGGTTTCTCGAGTTCACGTTATGCAACTTATTGGAAGTCCTTCATTAAATTCATCGATAGCCTTTTACATGTTACAACGCTGTTGGGGATTTTATGAATTTCACTGAAACATTTCTTAAACACTATGAAACTCTTAGAAACTTTCTCTGAACTTTTGAGAGATTGCTTGTAGTTCAATATGAAACTGTGAGTAACAAAAAGTGCTTTTTTTAACGAGGATAACTTGGAAATCCTGTGGTCTATCTTTCTAATCCTCAAGTACGTGATTTCTCAGAGATTGATTGGAAGAAGGAAGTCAGCAGTCCTGAATGAACTGTTTGAAATTATTTTTAATATACAAAGGAATTGATCGATAGCTGATGGCCGATATTTTGGGTATCTTGAAATTTAAAAATATTTATAAATTCTCAAAATGACTTGAACATCCAGAATCCACTGGAATTTCTTTGGGACTTCTTGAAAGTCATTTAAGACATCTTGGAGGACTATGACTTCTGGGATGTCGTTTAAGATTTCTTGGTTGAGGACTTCTCAGAAGTAGGTAAACTTAGGTTAACTTTTGGAATGTCCTCTGAGTTGGTTTACTGGAAATTTTCTTTAAAATCTTTGATTTGCTTTGAAAAAGACTGCCTTCATAGATGCTTTTGAAAACGACTTCATCGAATTTCTTCTTTGCTTCTTGGTAGTCCTCTTAAACTTCTTAAAACATATGGAAAGTCTTCTGAAATTTCTTGGTTAGGGACTTCTTAGAAGTCATCTGGTCAAACTTCTAGAGCGTCTTCTAGGAAGGCTTACTGGAAGTTTTTTTTTTAAATTCTTCCGATTAAATTTATTAATGTAATCCGAGAAAAGTTCTAATATTTTCTATAGAAACAACCTATCGATTTTTTCTGCTAGGATTCCTTCCTAGATGGCCCTTAAGTAGAGTTCGTCAAATTTTCTGGTAGTCTTCTGAGATGACATAATCGAATTTGAGGGATCCCTTGATAGTTCACTTGAAAGAGGTCTAGAATGTTCGCTTTTCTGCGTGAAAGTAATTTGAAGATCTTTTCTATATTAAGTCCACTAAGTCCTCTGGAAGACTTTTTAGAAATCAAAAGATTTCTCAAAATTCCTTTAGAAATACAATATTGGAAGTTTTCTTTAAAGACTTCTTTAAAGTCTTTTGATGAGACTTATTGCATTTCCGTAAGACCTCTGCGGTAAACTAGAAGACTCCCTCTAGGGTGACTATTTTGTTCGAACCGTATTTGCAATACAGGAACAAATATTTCTGTAAGGAAATCGATTCGAATCCTAAAAGACAATAAGGGTAAAAACCTTTGAGAAAATTTCTAGAAATTGTTCCAGAAAGAACTTCTGCAAGACCTGTTAAGTCTACAAGCTCAGTTAAATTGCTTTGTAATACCTGTCTTGGAGTGCTTTTTTAAATAATTTTCCAACAACTCTTTTAGGCATCAAGAACTTCTTGTCATTTGTTTGAAATACTTTTCTGTAATTTTTCCCTCGAATACTCCATGAAAATTATCTCTGAAGACTTCTTGAAAGGCTAGATTTTCTAGTGGCAAATTGGAATTCCTCTGGGAATCTTTTGGGTAGCAATTGGAGAAAACTCCTTAAAAGTCTTTAAGAATGAGTTGTATGAAACTCTCCGGGCAAGATTTTCAAAATCTTCTGAGAAAACTTGTTGAAACCCTTTTTTTGAAAAAAATCTTGAAAAAACACTTAAAAAGTTTTCTTAAAGACTTCATTAAATACTACGCTCTTAGAAATTTTGAATTTAACACGAGACGTAATTCATGTATGTGAAAAGTCGAAGAACGTAAACATAGATTTCGTTTAAAATTATGTCTCCTGAAGTAACCCACGTAACACAAAGCAGTATAATTGGCTACAGGAATTGGCTACAGCAATTGCGATTGTGACTGAATTGAGTCACACTGAAGTTACTTTTACACGCTTTTAACAATTGTGCTGCTTGGGAATTTGACAAAAGATGTGTTCGATTGAATTAATTTTCTAATCTCTTTCAACTCATTCGTATGTGCCATAGGACGCTTGCATGTGTTGGTCTCTGGGCACCAAAATTTATATGGCATTTTGGTAGTGTGTACTCTTTCTTTAAGTTACTTCTCTCATAATCGAAGTTTCAAGTTTCTCTCGGAATTCATAGAAGGCTATTATAATTCCTTTCCGAAGATTTCTTAATATCCCCTCGAAAGACTTCTTGGCCATTCTAATTTCTCAATTCATTACAACATTTTTCGAGAGAATTTTTCGCAGTCACGAAACTTGAAATCCATTTGCAAGACCTTAAAAATCCTCACTTAAAGCTTCTTAGAATTCCTCTTGTTTTTATTTGGATATTCATAAACATCTCTTTTGAAAATGCTCTTAAAATACTTCTTGTAAATGTCCGGCCTTTAAAAAACGCCATGAAAGTCATCCGGGACTTCGTGAAAGTTCTTCGAGACTTCTCAAAAACTCTTCAGAGCGTTATGGGAATCCTTCGGGAGACTTCGTGGAGGTCCTCTGGGAGATTTCAGGGAAAACTTCCGGAAGATTGTAGGGAAGTCCTCCGAGAGACTTCAGAGTGGTCCTTTCGGAGGCTTCAGGGGAATCGTACACGAGACTGCATAGATACCCTCCGGGAAAATTCAGGTGAGTCCACCAGCACATGAGCAACATTTTGAAAATATTGAACCTGAACAAAACTGTTTTGCTTAGTGAACTTCAAAATGTCTTGAATCTGAAAGCTTTTAAAAAATCTTATTAAAAGGAAATATGAAGTATTGTTCGCTTAGTCGGTAAAAATGATCGAATCCTACTTAACAGTTTTGTAGGCTGAGAATCGGTATGCTGTTTAAAGTTGCCGAGTTTATAATAACTAAACAAAATATTTGTTTGGAGATGTATAATATCAAAATGTATTTAAATTTTGAAAGAAAAATTATGTAATATTCAAGCAAGAATATTGTCAGTCCTCAATCTTCTTGAAAGTCTAGTAGAATTGAATAATAAGTAAACGTTGGACCAGTTTGAAAACTACAAACGAGTCTTCAAAATGTTCTTCCTCTTGCAGACTTCTGAAGATATAAAAGAAGGCTTCAGAGATGTTATGAAATGCGCGTGAATTTCTTGGAATCCTCGAGGAATTTTTAGGATTGCTCGAACGACTGTTGAGAAAAGTTTTTGGACGGCACTGTTGGTTTCATTGAACATTCCTAAGGCTTCTTGAAATGTTCGAAGACCTTCTTGGAAGATCAAATGCCTCTTGAATATCCCAAGGCTTCTGGAAGTCCAAGACTTCTGGAAGTCCAAAGATTTCTGGAAGTCCAAAGACTTCTGGAAGTTCAAAGACAGACTTCTGGAAGTCCAGAGACTTCTGGAAGTCCAAAGACAGACTTCTGGAAGTCCAAAGACAGACTTCTGGAAGTCCAAAGACATACTTCTGGAAGTCCAAAGACAGACTTCTGGAAGTCCAAAGATAGACTTCTGGAAGTCCAAAGACAGACTTCTGGAAGTTAAAAGGCTTCTGGAAATCCAAAGACTTCTGGAAGTTCAATGACTAAATGGAAATGCAAAAAAAATCCTGATAACAAAAAGGCAAGCCGAACACAAGTAACTTAACTCATTCCAAGAATAACGTGTAAATAAATTCCAGTCGGGATTTTTTGAGACGAAAAATTTGATCGCTGGTCCCGGCCCATGTGTTGATGGTTTCGTGACGGACGTGACAAACAAGCCTTAGGCTGAAAAACTTGTAAATACGAAATAACAATAGGCTTCTTGGAAGAATCCATAGACTTCTTGAAAGACTCCAAAGGCTTCATGAAAGGATCCAAACGCTTCATAGAAGACTCCAAAAAGGTTCTTCGGAAAATTTCTTGGAAAACTTTAAAGGCTTCTTGGAAGAATCAAAGGCTTCTTGGAAGACTTCAAAGGCTTCTTCGAAGATTCCAAAGATTTCCTGGAAGAAATCCAAGGACTGCTTGGAAGACTTCAATAACTTCTTGGACGACTTCAAAACTTCAATCAAATCTTGGCTGACTCCAAAGAAGAGTCCAAAAACTTCTTGAATGACTCCATAGATTACTTGATAGACTCCAAACCCTGCTTAGAAGACTGCAATGACTTCTTGTAAGTCTCCAAAGCCTTCGTGTAAAACTCCAAAGCCTGATTGGAAAGGTTCAATTAATTCTTGGCTGACTCTAAAGACTTCTTGAAAGAGTTCAAAAAGTGCCGGTAAAAATCAATTCATCTGCTCTCAAATCAGCTGAAAATGAAGATAACCTTAACGGACAGACCATTTATCATAGAAGCAGTCATAGAAGCATAGAAGCATAAAGAGTAGATTTGTTAATCGCCTTTGATTTTGACATCTGAGACTTTCAAAACAAATAAAATTCCTCTACACTGACTCGAAATGCTAGTAAGTGATATAAAAAGATACTAATTCGGAAGACATCTTAAAGACTCCAAAGACTTCTTGAAAGGCTCCGAAAATGCTTCTTGGAAAACTCCAAAAACTTCGAGGAGAACTTCATAGTCTTTTTGGTAAACTCCAAAGGCTGCTTGGAAGACTCCAAAGCTTTTTTGGAAGACTTCAAAAACTTCTTGGACTTTGTGAGTTTGTTCTAAGACTTCTTGGCAGACTCAAATATCTTCTTGGAAGACTCTATACACTTTTTGAAAGACTTCAAAGATTTATTGTACGATTCCAAAGATTTCTTGGAATACTCGAAAGCCTTTTTGGTAGTCAGAAGACTTCTTGGAAGTCCGTAGACTTAAGCAGACAAACTACTTGAAAGACTCCAAAGGCTTTCTTGGTAGACTCCCAAGACTTCTTGGAAGACTCCAAAGACTCATTGAAAGGCTCTGAAAATACATCTCGGAAGACTCCAAAAACATCTAGGGGAATTCCATAGTCTTTTTTCAAGAGTCCAAAGGCTGCTTGAAAGACTCCACAGCAAGACTTCAAAAACTTCTTGGACTTCGTGGGTGAGCCCAAAGACTTCTTGGCAGACAACAATATCTTCTTGGAAGACTCTATAAACGTTTTGAAAGACTTCAAAGATTTATTGGACGATTCCAAAGACATTTTGGAATACTCTAAAGGCTTCTTGGAAGACAGAAGACTTCTTGGAAGTCAACCGACTTTTTGAAAGTCAAAAGACTTCTTGAAAGTCAGAAGACTTCTTGAAAGATTCCAAAGACTTCTTGGAAGACTCCTAAGACTTCTACTCAAAGATTCTTTAATTTCAGAATTCAAAGCCAATTTCCAGTTTTGAGATATCTTCCCAGCAAATTCTGAAATGCTCTTTCATTTTGAAATATCATATTTGCCTAGCATATTTGAAGATTTATGAAAATCCCAGGCGTTGCCAACAAACAATTTCACATAAATTTATTATACAATTATTACAATACATTTTTATAGTTATTTTTACAGTTATTTCAAAGATTTAAATTGGAATGAATATTATGATTTTCTAGCAGTTATCGGCTACTCTCTAATTCCAAAAATCTACAGCAAATCTTTAATTCCTCCATCTATTCAAAATCTCAGATTCTAGGCAAACCGATCAGAAGTAGCAGCAGTAAATCAAATCATGAACACATAAACATCCCTCTGTCGCTTTTCTCAAGATTTGCAACATTCTTCCGGAACATCGAGAGCAACCGCTGTTTGTTTGGCGATTTATACCCCTTATTTCCACTTGTCCGCACCCGATTTCTGATTTTAGTATTTATTTATGTTATTTCCTGCGTGAAATATGACGGTATCGAAGGTAGCCACTCATAGGTTAGGGTGGGTCAAATCGATCCATTTTTCTTCTCACTTCCACATTCGATTGGATCATTTGAACCGTTCAAGTAGGCAAAAGGTTTCATAAAATTGCCGTCATTCATTCCTTTTTTTTATTGAATGGTTCCAACAGCTTGGATGTGAAATGAGGCATCGGTCGAAAATTGTGCGGCCACTTGGTCATATTTCAGCCCCCTTTTTTTTCATCCCCGTGCCCATGGTGGAGATTTATGGAAGGGAAAATCGTTAGTAATACTTTACTATTGTGGACATCGCAGTAGCCTGTGTGCGATATGTTTGGGCTACAATCGAAGCCAATATCCATTTCAAACCACCACCGACGAGCGAGGGGTGGAAGATGAGAAACGATGATGTCGATGCTGATTATTATGATAATAGCCTTGTCTACCGCAGAGAGGTTTTGACTGGACCACCGACCGGAGAGGTCAAACATATGACGGTAATAATTGGCTTTTGGATGCAGCTTGCTCCCTTGCCCCCCTCCCCCTGCTGTGGGTTTCCACTTCATAAAATTGAGTGCTTCTTTGTGGAATGTTGAAGAAAAGTAGGCGCGTGCTTTCCGTCTGCGCAGTGTTTGAAATATGTAATTGCCATGGAGCGATGTGAGCGAAGGCACACTTCGAATCAAATACCAATTCCAGACGATAAGAATCCAATCGTGATTTGTTGTTGTTGTTTTCGATGCATATTGGCGGCTGCGATACCTTGATCATGATGAATGACTCAATTAAAGATGTGAGGTCGAAGTTCATCATCATCGTCTTGGGTTGAGTTGGGTAGATATGTGCAAATTACGATTGGAATCCGACTTAAAGACCATAAATCATCACTGATCTGATCAAATATGTATGCATAATGGGAAAATTTGCGGCAACATATCCTCATGGCGTATGAATTATTGAGCGTTGACAAATATTCCACTTCAATAATTTATCATATCGACGCATAGAAATCTTATTCCCCTCTTGGAGTTCGTGAAAAAAACGATCACACTCATGTGAAATCAAATGCAGTACGTTCATTGGTCGCTCGTAGCTGCACATGGCCTACTATCAACCTTCCATTGGGGCGCTGATGGTTGCTGAAATACATGGAGCCAAAGGTCGTTCCAGACACCTGAGACCAACTTAAAACTTTTGGCACGTACAAGAGTGTCGATTCGACGAAAGCCCCGGCACACATGTGACCTTTCCCACATATCCGTATCCATCCTATCAAGAAATGTTCCTGCAAAAATGTTATTATCGATGTTCAGTGTCTCCTCCTCTTTGCTGCCAACCGCTTCTATCAAACATCAAGCAAGCAGCATATCATGTGCATAACCTATAACTGTCACATTTTCGTACGTACTGGGAATCTGTATCTATGTATGGCTCTCATAAATGTCTATCTCGGGCAGCTGCGAGGATATTCATTCCAAGCACTCGCGAGACGATGATTCCCGCTTGTGGTACGAAATATGAACCTTCTGCGAAACGATGGCAATATTTGATGACAGCACACGGGAGGATGGATCTATGGTGACATGTACGGACACCTCTCCTTTTCGCCGACTTTACGAAGGTTGCTTTGATGTGTCCATCGCGAGAAATGATTTTCATGGTTGCCAAACATTCGGTTCGTACAGCTTTTGCCCTCTTGAATTGCTCATGGACCAAACAGAGAGTTTCGATTCCTAACAATACACAGTGATTAACCTTCTAGTATATAATTGGAGAAAACACAAAAAACAGCAATTAAGATCCCGCTCCCGCGATATGAACCAAACAAGGTGTTTCTAGATTAGAATCAAACAACAAATGCCAGCGATGGAAGGAATGCTTCTCTCTCGGACGAACTTTAACGTACGCTAAGAGCGATGAAAAAGGTGAAAACCAATCTTTAAATAAGTTATCATCTGCTAAATCAGCCGTGAGGCGATGAAAGCTAACACGTTCTTTCCACCGGAGTATGAAATCAATCGATACAAATAGAGAGAGAGGCGCGGCAAGATAGCATCGGCGTCGGTAGATCTTTCTTTTGGGGGATGCAAGGGCATATCCAGAGCGCTAACTAACTATTTACTTTTGAAGTATTAGAATTTACAAACTCCGAACTGAACAATCAATCATACAATTGGAAACGTCAATCGGAGGATGCTAGTATCTCTGCCATGCTGCAAATTTTTAAATCCGCGAAGGCTTAGTACATACAAAATAGAAAATGAAGATTGCATTGCAATTTCGCATGATTCTATTTAATTTCTCTATATGAATCGTGACTTGGAGAAAAAAATGTATGTATATATTTATATTTGGCTGCAGGCAAAATTGCAACAGATTAATTTTCTTCGAGATGTGGAAGTGCAAGATACTAGTTGATCAGTGTCAGGTTAAAATCCAATGATGGCACGTATAAAAAAGAATGAAAAAAACTACAAGGGCCAACCCAATGAGGTTGTACGCAAAGGTGACGTAGGACTATGTTGCAATGTGTAATTCATGTTATAATCATTTGTTTCAATATTTCGTTACGGTCGCCATCTGTAAAATTACTGTTTGGCATGCAGCTCCTGAAATAAGCTTGCTTAATATTTGTGCTTGGGTAATATAGAAACCGTTTAAATTTACGTGCCGTGTTCGCAATGGTACAAATGATTCATGATGTGCTGTGGAGGGAAAGCTGAAACTTTTCTCTCCATCGGGCTTCCAATTGACAAGAATTTGTAACGGTATGTTAGATGTATTCCAATCCAAACAAACTCTTTAGCTGTGAACATTGGTGAACCATTGGTCGACCTAACAAGGACGGATTTTACTAGCGTCATATTTGCACCAATTGTTAGCCGATAATTGAAATCAATTAGCTGCTAATTAGTAGTAACTGGCAATGCTAATGTTGCTAGTTAATGCATTTTCTACGTACATCTGCAATGATGATGGTGGCGCCCTCCCGAAAGATGGTTGCCAACTAGATCACACTTGTTCCGCTCGTGGTTGCGCCGGCTACAAATTCACCACTGGCTTGGTTAACCGACTGCATAACCATTGACTGCTTAGCAACGGTTACCTAGACAGCTGCCAACTCAATACTGGCTCATTGCCGCTCTCAACAGCTTCAAGGCTGCCGAGCGAATAAAGCATTTTGAGTAGGTTCGTTCACTGCTGCATATGAGATTTCTTTTACTTACATTTGAAGTCTGTGATAGGAAGATTTTGTGCATTTAGTAAATTTACTCTGCAAAACGAAATTATAAACGTCACCTTATTTGTGTTATTTTCAATAGTTTAATGTAGAAAATCAATAGTTTTCTGTATCGAAATCGACACGTAGAATCATTTCCGACCGATTGGGGCAAACATTTTGAAAATGTTTTGGGAAACGACTGAGATATTAACCGTTATGTGTCCAACGGGTAACAAAGTTGCGTTTTCCGATATCAAAACGTGATATTTCATTAAGTTTCACAGAAGGATATTGAAACTTTGAGACAACTCATACCTCGTTAATACTTATCATCCTGGAGTAAAATAATGAAGGCATATTTAGAAGGGCGCGAGGAGGGGCTTCTGATTTTATTTATTACGTAAAAGGCAGACAGGGAACGTTCTAAC